>PVJL010010907.1:0-46259 GCA_004026885.1 Lyroderma lyra
TATTTGAGTATTATAGCAGTTCTGAATACTGATTTACTGCCCCATTTGTACACATACACCTTGTTGACTTTCTTTTCTTGTTTACTTGTTTGTTTAGTTTCTTGAAATATTTCAGAGGCTGTTTCCCCTACATTGTTTAGCCTCTGATGTTGCTTCTCAAATAACATTGCCTTGGGTCTGTGCTCAGTCACTCTGGGATGACAATAGTTTTACCAAGCCTTTCTTTAACTGTCTGGTTCCCTGATGTCTACATTAAAATTTCTCCCTCTTTTGGTATCACACTAAACTGTTAGCTCTGAGTAATTGTTGGCTGGTTGCTGCATTGCCATTGATAATACTCTGGAACATAAGTTGCTCCACAGTGATCCAATTAAATTTGGGTCATTTTGTAGCAATATTCTTTGAGGCCATTGTTTCAGGCTTGCTTCATCTCTTAAGTGAACTCTTCTTAGCTATCTCTTCCCTGGGTTTTCTTTGTTAAATTGTCTTTCCGTGGTTTAGCAAGCCCATGAAATTACCACCCTCTTCTTAATTACTTCCTATCAATACCTCCATTGTTTTTTAGAATACCCTTAGGCTTGAAATTTCTCATACTCTATTTCAAATAGAGTCAGGTGTTTTTTGAGGGGGTGATTTGAAACTCTGTTCTTAAGGCCGGCCTCTCTTCCTGGGTCCAATCTCTGCTCAAATGATCTGGGAGATGGTGGTGAGGGACAGTGACTTGGTTCTTTCATGACACTCATACTCTATGAAAAGGTCATCAGGTGGAAGCAAGAACCCTGGTCCTCTCAGCTTCCCCTCCCTGCATGGACTTCTGCCCTAAGAGTGACCTAGTGCAGGGATTATTTGGGCCCATTATTAATGTACTGCTGTTTCTAGAGTCAAGATTCCACCCTAATACTAGGAATGAGTTGAGGTAGGGAGCTCCACAACTTTCACATGTGCTTTCCTGATAGAGCTTCTGCAACCTAAGGCTGAGGGTGGGATAAAAAAAAAAGCCTGAAGATCTTTTAGGGGGATAGAGAGCCCTGTGTTCTTAGCTGCTTCTGGCAAGAGTGGGACTTCTACCTTCCTGAATTGTTAGAAGATGGGAGGGGACAGATTGTGGTTTAAATGCCACAGACTCTCATTGGTCTTACTGATATTTAATAGATTTTACTAAAAATGTTTATCTGTTTGGTATATGCCATCAGGATAGTTTTTAGAGGTTCTAAATGACTGTGCTTTTGTTTATTTTCTCTTTTAATGGTTGTTTTACTAGGGAGATGATCCATGAAGCTCCTCATAATGCATTTCAGATGTATTGCTCTTAACTTGGAAATTCATTTGACATATAAAAAAAATGTCCTGTATATAACAACTTAACAAAACTTTCTAAACAAGATTAAGTTTTTGTTTTGTTTTTTAACGGAAATTCTACATTTCCTACACAGTTGCTTATATTTTTGTTTTACTCTTTCATATGTCACTATCTAACCATAGTAACTGCCACGTTGTATTTGGAAGCACGCCCAGGCTCCACCAGGCTCAGGCTTTTACTCTAGTTGTTTTTTCTCTCTGCAATGCGTTTATCTCATATATCTCTAAGGCTCATCCCCATTTTCTTCAGATCTGTACACAAACATCAGTTTATCATTGAGATTTTTCCAGACTGTTGTACCTAAAATAGCATCTCATTTTTCTTGTACCCTCACATTTTCTATTTTTTACCACTTAGTGTATTCTATGTGTTATATTTTATTTATTTGTTTTTCCTCTCCCATCATTTGCACTTAAGCTCTCCAGTGGTAGGAATTTTATATGTGTGTGTATTATGGTATCCCTAGTACTTAGAACAGTGCTTTGCACATATTAGACTTTTAATGAATATTTTTTGAATGGATGAATGAGTCATACTGAGATAATTTTATGTATCTCTCGAGGAGCACTGTCCAACAGAACTTTCTCCAGTGATGCAAATGTTCTCTGTTTATATTATCCAGTATGGTAGCTGCTAGGCAGAGTTGGCCATTGTGGATTTGCAATATCCAACTGTTACTGGAGAATGGGTCCTTCTCAGGACGGTGTCCAGGTTCTTGGTATTTCAAATAAAGAATTGAATGAGACACACACCAACATGTAGAGGTTAAACAAAGAGGCAGTTTATTAAAAGGAAAATAAGGTGAAACAAAGAGATAGTTTATTAAAAGGGAAAGTACATGCCAAAGAGGTAGGAGCAGGCCCGAGCAGATGAGTGGCTCAAGAGCCCCAATGAATGAGGCTTTGGTACTTTTATTCTCTTTGGCCTGGGGGAGAGCCCTGTCTCATGTAGGCAGAGAACTTCTTGCTCAGCACCTGTGGGATAAGGGGAGCTATGTTGTCTTTTCTTACTGTACAGGTGCATCAGAAACGTTGGTCATGCCATATGTGTGAGGTGTGTGAGGCATGTGAGATGTGTTGGCAGGGGTCTGGATGGAGGTGGAATTTGTCCTTGCAGCTGGCAAAGCTCAGATAAACTGGTGTTCCAAGGTCAAGGCTGATGTTTCAAGAAGCAGCAACAGTAGCCCTATCAACTTTTTGATTTTGCAGCTTGCCAAGTTCAGCTAAACTTGGTTTTTGTTAACCCCCTTCAACTTGTTTTTGTTAATTCTTTCCGTGTCACTAACTGCCTGCCTCAACTATAGAGCCTTGTTTTAAATGTTAGTCAATTTAAAATTAAATTAAAATAGCCACATGTGAGTATGACTACTGGACAGCACAGATCTAGAGTGTTATCCCTGGCCACAGGGTTTTTTCAAGACTTTTATTTTAACTTTTCTATTTGTATTCAGAGAATTAATTCCAGCAATTTTGGCATTGTTATCATTTATCCTACATACTGTGTATGCTCTAAGCTTCTAGAGTCTTTACACAAACTACCTTTGATTATAATTGCTGTCAATAAACAAGGGCAGGAGTTCTGTAGAATTGTCTGTAAAAGAGATCAGTTCCTGAATTCTGCTTGATTTTGGAAACAAGCTTCTAATTGTCTCTTCATCGTTTCTTTTGTATGAGATACTTGTATAAAATAAATACATTTGTGTATTTATTCAATGCAATATTTTCTGCAATTAATGGGATGAAGTACTGATACATATAACAACATGAATAAACCTTGGAAACCTTATATTAATAGAAAGGAGGCAGTAATAAAAGACCATATGTTGTATGATTGCATTTATGCAAAATTTCCATAGTTCAGTAGTGAATGAAAGTAGATTAGTGGATGCCTAGTGTGGCAGTGTGGAGGGGAAAGAAGAAAATGGGGCGTGATTGCTAAAGGGTATGGAATTTCATTTTAGAATTTATGAAAATATTCTGTAATTCATAGTGGTGATGGTTATACAACTTTCTGAATATACTAAAAACCATGAATTGTACAGTTAAATATTTGTGTATGTGTGTGCATGCCTGTGCTTTTTTGTTTGTGTGTGTGTGTGTGTTTCATGACCTCTTTCCTCAGATATTTTGATTTAGTAGAACTATGATGGGAATGTTCATTTTAAACAAAAGTGATTCTGATGCAGGTGGCCAAAAGTTTGTTGTTTGAGAAACACTGCCTTAGGCAATGATGTCATATTTCTTAGAAATTTGTGATAAAGTAGGTAAATGCATCTTGACTCAAACTGTATACCAATATACTGGCTTCCTATATAATATATATTATAGTTATATTTTGTACTAAACTTTTGAGATCTAGCTAATGCTGACACAGTTTCTCTGTATATTACAGGCAATTGCTACTTTGAACAGATAATGACAGTTACTGTATGGGACTCAGAAGGCTTTCTCTTCTCAGTTGAAATCTCTTTTTATTATTTGTAATTTTATTTCAAAAATAGAATTATTTGACACAGTATACCCTCTGCAATAGGTTTTAAAGTAGTAGTAACAATTACCTTTCTAGTCTTCCAATTTTTGGTGTGCATTTTAGAGGGTGGGTTGGATTTTCTAGTAAAATATCAGAAGCACAGCCTGTAGAGGGCAGTGTATGTCCATATGTAGTGAACAACCTGTATCTGAATCATCTGGATTGTTTGCTAAACGTCCTGGGACCTCAGATTCAAAATTTCTGAAGGTGAACCCTGAGAATCTGGGTAAATATTATGCATACTGATATTTGATAATCACTGATGTAAGTAGTGATCTTCGTTCGAATTTTCTAATATACAACTTGAGAACTATTTTAAAATTTCTTCTAATTCTTATATTGTTTGTTATATTTGCTTAACATTGTCAGTATGGAATTCATTTTGTTCTATGGACAAAAACTCTGTAGTGTATGGGTGTGTGTGTGTGTGTGTGTGTGTGTGTGTGTGTGTATGTGTGTGTGTGTGTATACATTATTTTTGTAGTTTCTACGCATCCTTTTTTTAAAATGTGGTTGACAGTATTGTCTTAACTTCAGGAGTACAACATAGTGATCTGAGATCTGTATGCCTTAAGGAGGTACCACCTCAAGAATTCTAATAACCTGTCACCTTAAAAAGTATTATGATATTATTGACTATAGCCCCTATACTGTACCTTACATACCCCAGACTTATTTATTTTATAACTAGAAGGTTGTATTTTTCCTCTTCACCTCTGCACCTCCCTTTCCTCTAGCAAACATCAGTTCGTTCTTTGTATCTATGAATCTGTTTCTATTTTATTTTGCTTGTTCATTTGATTTGTCCATCAGATTCCACATGTAAGTGAGATCATATGGTATTTGTCTTTCACTATCTGACTTATTTCACTTAGCTTAATACCCCCTAGGTTTATCCATGTCACAAATGACATTTCATTATTTTATTTTAGCTGAGTAATATTCCATTGTGTATGTGTGGGTGCATGTGTATAAATATTTTACTTCATATTTGGCTAATGTAAATTATGCTGCAATATGTATATAGAGATACAAATATGAGAGGTTGGACAATTAATTCATGAACTCATCCTAGAAAATGTGCTATATACCTCATTGCTGAATATTACTATGCTTACCTTCAAAGTACTCCCCTTGGGAAGCAAGTTCGCAAACTTAATTGTCAAATTTTGGGGATGTCAACAGCTATGGTGGCGATTCCAGGAAAAGAGTTCCAAAATTGCTTTGAAGGGTGGACTAGGCACTGGCATCAGTGCATAGCTTCCCAAGGGGAGTACTTCGAAGGTGCCCTAGTGATAATTCAGTAATGAGGTATGTAGCACTTTTTCTAGGATGGGTTCGTGAAATTAATTGTCTGATCTTGTGTACCGACTAGAAAACATCCAGACATTGTCAGTATAATGAGAATAGTTACATGGCTGGATGTTTTCTGGATAGCCCTCATGTATATATGTGTATGTATGTGTGTATATACATATATATGTACATACACATGCATACATACATATCTGTACACACATGTACTTGCATGCACGTGTGTGTTTGCTTCCATATTCAGGCTAATGTAAATTATGCTGCAGTGAACATATGGATGCATATATCTTTTCACATTTAGTGTTTTCAATTTCTTCAGATGAATACCCAATAGTGGATTTGCTGGGTCATATGATAATTCTATTTTTAATTTTTTGAGGGCCTCCATATTCCTAAAGTGACAGCACCAATTTACAATCCCTCTAAAAGTGTACGAGGGTTCTCTTCTCCACATACTTGCCAGTATTTTTTGAGTTTTTCTTTAATATATTTTAAAATTATAGTTGACATACAATATTATATTACTTTCAGGTGTAAAGTAATTATATATTTATGTACCTTATAAATTGATCACTATAAGTCTAGTAACCACCTATTACTATACATAGTTATTAAGATATTATTCATTGGTTTTTGATAATAGCCATTGTGACAGATATGAAGTGATATCTCGTTGTAGTTTTGGTCTGCATTTCCCTGATGATTAGTGTTATTGAGCATTTTCTCACATGTCTGTTGGCCATTTGAATTTCTTCTTTGGAGTAATGTGTATTCATATTCTCTCCCCATTTTATAACAGATTGTTTTTTCTGATACTGAGTTATATGACTTCTTTATATATTTTGGATATAGGTTGGGTTTTTGTTTTGTTGATGGTTTCTATCACTATACAAAAGTGTTTTAGTTTGATATATTCCCCTTTGTTTATTTTTCTTTTGTTTCCCGTGCCTGAGGAGACATAGCCAACTTGCTGAGAATAATGTAAAAGAGTTTACTACCTATGTTTTCTTCTAGGAGTATTATAGTTTCAGGTCTTACATTTAAATCTTTAGTTTATTTTGAGTTTATTTTTGTATTTGACGTAAGAAAGTGATCTAGTTTCATTTTTTGCATATATTGGTCCATTTTCCCCCACACCATTTATTGAAGAGACTGTCTTTACCCAACTGTATATTCTTCCTTCCTTTGTCAAAAATTACTTGACTATGTAGGCATGGTTGTATTTCTGAACTTTGTGTTCTATTCCATTGATCTATGTCTCTTTTTTTTTTTTTTGCCAATACCAACTGTTTTGATTACTAAGACTTTGTAGTTTAATTTGAAATCAAGGAGCATGATGCCTCCATCTTTGTTCTTTCTTAAGTCTGCTTTGGATATTTGGGGTCTTTCCTGGTTCCATATAAGTTTAAGCATTTTTTGTTCTATTTCTGTGAAAAATACCATTGATATTTTTGTAGGATTGCATTGAATCTGTAGATGGTATTGGGTAGCATGGACATTTGAACAGTATGAATTTTTCCAATGCATGAGCACAGTCTGTTTTTACATTTATTTGTATCATCTTTCATTTCTTTCATCAAGTGTCTTATAGTTTTCAGAGTATATGTCTTTCACCTTTTAAAACTTTATTTCAAGGTATTTTTTTATGCGGTTGTGAAGGGTATTGTTTTTTGAACTTCTCTGACAATTGTTGTTAGTGTCTAGAAACACACTATATTTCTAAATATTAATTTTGTATCCTGCAATTTTACTGAATTCATGTTAGTTCTAATAGCTTTTTTGTATAGTCTTTAATGTTTTCTATATGTAATATCATGTCATCTGCAAAAAGTGACAGTTTTACTTCTTTTTATGAAGATTTTTATTTAAAATACAACTAACATACAGTATTGTATTAGTTTTAATGGTACGCCATTTATATACCTGAAGAAGTGATCACCATGATAAGTCTAACAACCATCTGACACTGTACTATGCAATCACAATATTATTGACTATACATTCAATATTACTTTATATTAGTTTTAAGTATATAGCATAGTAGTTAGACATTTATATAATTTAAGAAGTAATCCCTGACTAGTCTAATACCTAGTTGGCACTAAACATAGTTATTAATGTTACCAGATCATTTACTTTGCTTTACATCTCCATGACTATTTTATAACTACCAATTTGTTTTTAATTCCTTCACCTTTTCACTGTGCCCCAACCTCCTCCCATTTCTCACCCCAACAAATCTAGTACCCATCTACCACCATACATAGTTATTAAAATATTATTGACTAATTCCTTATGCTATACTGTACATTCCCATTTATAACAACCAAATTGTACTTCTTAATCCCTTCCCCTTTTTTCACCCATACCTCAACCCCCCTCCTATCTGCCAACCATCAGAATGTTTTCTGTATCTATGAGTTTGTTTCTGTTTTGTTTACTTTGTTCTTTAGATTCCACATATAAACAAAATCATTATTACATTTGTCTTTTTCTGACTGACACTCCATTCAGCACAATACCTTCCAGGTCTTTTGATTGGAACTTTTAAGCCATTTAAATTGAAAGTAGTTCTTGATAGAAATGTAACTGTTGCCACTTTATTATTCATAGTTTTGATTTTTCTTTTCATCTTAAAGCAGTCCCCCTAACATTACTTGTAATTCTGGTTTGGGGTGATGAGCTCCTTTAGCTTTTTCTGTCTTGGAAGCTCTTTATCTGTAATTAAATTTTAAATGATAGCCTTATTGTGTAGAATAATCTTGAATACAGGTCTTTGCTTTTCATCAGGTTGACTGTTTCCTGCCAATCCCTTCTGGCCTGCAAAGTTTCTGTTGAGAAATCAGCTGACAATTTTATGGGAGTTCCCTTTTAAGTTACTAGTTGACTTTTTTTACTGCTTTTAGATCCTCTCTTTCTTTAAACTTTGCCATTTTAATTATGATGTGTCTTGGTATGGGCCTGTTTGGGTTCATCTCGTTTGGAACAGCAGTTTTACTTCTTCCTTTCCAATTTAGATGCCTTTTATTTATTTTTCTTGTCTTATTGTTGTGGCCAGGACTTCCAATACTATGTTGAATTAAAGTGGTGAGAGTTGACATCCTGATCTTAGAGAAAAAGTTTCAACTTTTTATGATTGAATATGATGTTATTTGTGTGTTTGTCATACATGGCGTTTATTATGTGGAGGTATTTTCCATCTATCCCCATTTTGTTGAGGATTTTGTTCATAAAAGGTTGTTACATTTTGTCAAATGCTTTTTTCTCTATTTATATCATAATATGGTTTTTATTTTTTGTTTTGTTAATGTGGTATATCATGTTGATTGAATTTTGAATATTGAACCATTCTTGCATCCCTTTGAATGATCCCACTTGATTGTGAGGTATGAATCTTTTAATATAATGTTGAATTTGATTTGTTAATATTTTGTTGAGAATTTTTTCATTTATGTTCATTTGGGATATTGGACTGTAATTTTCTCCCCCTTCTTTTTTTATTTATCGGTTTTGGTATCAAGGCAAGGTTGACCTTGTAGGATGACTTTGGAAGTGTTACTTCCTCTTAAATTTTTTGAAATAGTTTGAATGCATTCTAAAAACACTGTATTTTTATTCCCCTTCCTCCATGCATTATGTTTTTAATGTCATAAATTTATATATTTGAGTGTCTCTTTACTTATTATTGTAAATTTAGGTGATTTTATTACTTTTGTTTTTTAACCTGCATATTATGAGTCGTTGATCCACTGTTTTTACTATATATTTGCCTTTTCCATTGAGATTTTTTTCTTTCACATATATTTTTATATTGCAAGTTTTGGCCTTTCCTTTTCCACTTAAAGAAGTCCTTTTAACACTTTTTGAAATGCCAGTTTAATGATGATGAACTCTAGCCTTTGCTTCTCTGGGGAACTTTCTCTCATTCAATTCTGAATTGATAGCCTTGCTGGATATAGATATTTTTTCTTTTTATCATTTTGAGTATATTGTGCCACTCCATTCTGGCCTGCAGTGTTTTCTGCTGAAAAAACAGCTATTACTCTTACAAGAATTCCTTTGTACATAAGTAGGTTGTTTTTCTCTTGCTGCCTTAAAAAAAATCTCTCTTTAACTTTTAACATTTTCATTATGATGTGTCTTGATGTGGGTCTCATTGTATGTATCTTATTTGGGGCTTTCTGTGCTTCCTGTACTTAGATGTTTATTTCCTTCACCAGGTTAAGGAAATATTTAGCCATTATTACTTCAAATAGTTTTCTGTCCCCTTTTCTCTCATTTTTCCCTTCTGGGATCCCTTTAATTTGAATGCTAGTATACTTGATGCTTTCTCAGAGGTCCCTTAAATTAAGCTTATTTTACTCATTTTTTTGGGGGGAGTATTCAAATTGAATTATTCTTATTTACCCTTTTTTTCTGATTTCTGATGCATTCTTTTACACTATCTAGTCAAGTTTACTTTGTCTAGTGTATTTTCCACTTTAGTTATTCTATTATTCAGTCTTGATTTTTTTTTAATATTTCCTTTTCTTTTGTTGAAATTCTCATTGTGTTCATCCATTCTACTTTTTGAGACTGGTAAGCACTATTTGATCATTACGTTTAACTCTTTATCTGGTCCACTGCTTATCCATTTTATTTAGTTCTTTTTCTGGGGTTTTTGTCCTATTATTTCATTTGGAAATGTTCTTCTCTCTTCTCATTTTGCTTAACCATTTTTTTAAAAATTCTGTATGTTAGGTAGATTAACTATGTCTCCTGGTCTTGAAGGAGTGACCATATGTAGATTTTTGTCCTTTGTCCTAGTGGAATAATCCCCCTGGACACTGGTGGCAGGTGCTCCAGGATGGCTTCTGTGTGGTTTGCATGCACCCTCCTTTTGTAGTTGGGCTATGGCTATTGGGGACATGCTTGCATGCATGGCTGTTCCCTGGCATAGCTGTAACTGTTGTGGGCTAGTTGATGTGCAGTGTCTGGCTCTCCTGAGCAGGAGTCACTTGGAGGGGCAGCAGTGTTGGCCAAGGCTGCCTGCCATGAGTGGGGGCAGCTTGAAATAGTGTGCACTGAAATTGCCCTCTGTGAGTGTGCAGTGGAAATCTTTTATGAGGTGCTCTGGTATGGGCTGAGTATGCCAACTGGGAAAGGCAGGTCAGGAGCTGCATGAGAGGGACTCTGTCTGGGATGGGCAGGTTGGGTTCTCAGAGGAACACTGGGATAGGGTGGACAGTGTTGGAAAGGAGAGTGTCAGAAATGGTCTCCATCAGGGCCAGGTCAACTAGGTGAAAGGAGTGTGCAGAAAATGGTGCCCACCAGGGGTTCTATCTCTGGAGAATGTTTCAACAGATCCCTGTCCCTCAAGCATTTGCCCTAAAATTTATGAATGTATGTCCTTAACAGATGACCTTGGTACTTTTCAAACTGCTGCTTTTGTGTTGGGACTCAGAGCAAAAGATTTTGTGCATGAGCCCATTAAACCAGAGTCTCAGTTTCATAAAGCCCTTCTACTCTCCTGTATATAAGCCTCACTGGTTTTCAAAGCCAAATGTTATGAGGGCTCTTCCTCCCAATGCCGATTCCCTGGACTAGGGAATCCACTGTGGGGTTTGGACCCTTCAATCCTCAGGGTTGACCTTTATGGTTGTGATATTCCTTCTGTTTGTAGGTTGATGCACCAGGGGCATGGGTTCTAATTGAACGGGGTCTCTCTTTCTTGTACCCTTCTTGATGTAGCTTTTTATTTATATTCTTAGTTGTCGAAAATCTGTTCTGCTAGTGTTCAGTAATAGTTATTCTATACCAGTGATGAGCTGCCTAATGACATTTGGATCAATGACAGACCACATTATAGAACAGTGGTATCATACAATTATAATTGATTGTAAGCAAAAAGTATGGTTGCAATATTGAAAGAAAAGGCTGGACCCAACTATAATGTTGAATTTACTGCTAGCTCTGAGTGGTTTAAATGGACAAGGATGCTCTGAGGTTGGGAACTTTTGTTGACAAGGGAGCAAGCTGGGGAGGAAGGGAGCTTACCCATACCTGCCTTCACGCGTGTGTACGCATACACACACACACACACACACACACATAAAAAACAAACTCATTTCACTTACCTCCATTTCTCTTAATCTCTCTTTCCTCTTAGTTTTATTCCCCCCTTTCTCTTTCTTGCCATCTCACTCTCTCATTCTCTTGTGCGCTCTCTCTCCCTTTTTTCCTCCCTCCTTACTTTTATTATTTCTCATGTTAAGCTTTATGTGCCCGGTTCTCTTTCAATCTGTGATAACTCTTTGTCTTCCCTTCTTTTCCTTCTCTCTCTCCCAACCCCTCTCCTGACATGTACTCTCCCTCCAATGGGTGCCTCCCTCCATATTCCTCCCCTATTCCTCCAACGTGCATGTGCGTACATACACACTTTAGCTTTTATGCCATAATCGTACTGTGGCTTTTCTATGTTTAGGTATGTTTAGATACACAAATCCTTACCATTCTGTCGCAGTTAACTATGGTTTCAGTACAATAACATGCTGTATAGGTTTGTGGCCTTGAAGCAATAGGCTATACTATACAGCCTGAGTGTGTAGTAGGCTATATCATCTGTGTTTGTGGAAGTGCCTCTATGATGTTTGCACAATGACAAAATCACCTAACTATGCATTTCTCAAAATGTATCCCCATTATTAAGCAATGTTTGACTGTGTTTGGTTATAGTTTTGGTGTATCCATGGGAGGGAGGTTAGCTCCAGATTTTCCTACTCTGCCAACTAATTTAGTCTTAAGTGAAGAAATGCCAATTCAAATTCAGACAGTCTTTTGTAAGTTCTTTACCCTTTCCTATAAATCTCCTTGCTTATAAATTCATTAGTTAATGACTTCTTCATCATTACTAAGCAAACGTTTGCTGTTGTACCTTACTGCTAAAATAGTGATAGGTTAAATTTGTGCTATAATTTATTATTATTTTGTTGCATTTTAGCCTACTCTATGCTACATTGTGCACCCTCTCTTTTAGTGTAGAAAATGATGTAAATATTTCAAAGTGACTTAATGTTTTCCTTTTTATTGAAGCAAAATTCTCATAAACATAAAATTAACCATTTTAAAGTAAGAAGTTCAGTGTCATTTAGTAACTTTTCATTAGTGTGCAACTACCACTTTTGTCTAGTTCCAAAAATTTTCATCAACCCAAAAAGAAACCCCATACCGAGTAAGCAATTCCTCCCCATCCCCTCTGCCCACTATCCATGGTAATCACTAATTGGATTTCTCTCTCTGTGAATTTGTGTATTCTGGATATTCCATATTCAGATGATTCCACATAGGTGGATTTTTGCAGTATGTAATCTTCTGTCTAGGTTCTTTCACTTAGCATACTGTTTCTGAGTTTCATCTACATTGTAGCATTTTTGTATATGAATTGTTTGTGCTTTTTATGGCTAAATAATATTCTATTGTATGGACATACCATATTTTATTTATGTATTCTTCTTCTGGTAAACATCTGATGTGTCTTAACCTTTTAGCTATTGTGAATAGTGCTGCTATGAATATGCATGTGCACATACTTATTTGAGTTCTTGTTTTCAATTCTTTAGTTATGTAGCTAGGAGTAGAATTTTGGTTTCACATGATAATTCTATAACTTTGAGGAACTACTAAACTGTTTTCCACAGCAACTGAACCATTTTACATTCCCACCAGCAATGAACAAGGGTTCAATTTTTCTACATCTTCACCAATGCTTGTAATTGTCTGTTTTTTTAAATTATAGCCATCATTGTGTTTGTGAAATGGCATCTCATTGTGATTCTAATTTGTATTTCTCTGATGATTAATGATATGTGCATCTTTTCCAGTGTTTATTACCCATTTGTGTATCTTCTTTGTTGATATATTCTTATACACATTTCTACTTTTCCATTGCAACTCAAAGGATCAAGATGCATATAAATACAATGATTATAAGAAAAATCATAGTGGTAGAGAATTGAGCCTTCAGGTCAGTGGCTTCATACCTGCCATGAATGATATGCCTGGAAGTTAATGTAATATACCTTGGCTAAAACTTTTAACTTATCATAAATTTGTTTCTTCCTCATTCATTATAATCTGCAGCACTCAAGGATGTAATGTTAGTTATTTTGTCTATTTCTAAGGGATTTGTAGAGGTCAGGGTATGTGATAATTTTTCATTTGACTGAATCAATTATTTTAATTGTATGGGTTTAAAGGTTGAAGCTGCAGGGGCATGGAATTATTTAGTGGAGTGAGATTTGCAGAGTCTTAATCATCCAAATCTCAACCGTGGTTTATTTTTTACTCTTCATGATATTTCTGAATTTGGTTATTCTCATAAGATATCTGTAGGGCCACATTATGGTTTCCATGGGCCCTATGCACTTTTGATTTCATAGGCCACTTCTTCCATAAAAATACTAAAAAACTATTTTATGACTATTTGGGTATAAAGAAAAATATTATACAGACTATTAATACTTGCTTTTGATTTTAAAAGAAATTAAAACATTTCATGAGCCATGGAAAGTATCATGGGGCCTAGGCATTGTGCTTACTGTGTGTAGTGGATGCCAACCCTGGATATTTGAACATATCCCTCATGATATTGTATAGCCCTTTGTGATTTTTATTGTCATTGACATATGTATTCTTAAGAGAGACAGTGATTACTTCCTAATAATTATGTGCTCTTTACAACCACTTTTAAATATCTGTTATATAACACAGAACATATTAAACTTGTCTTTTTTCCCCTCTGTTTTATCATGTACTCAAAACTATTTTATAGTTGCAGCTTGTTCCATTTTATTTTCAGTATCCACTTTGTACCCTGCTTGTTATCATTGGAGCTCTCAACTGTTGGAAAGCCCTTCTCATCTCAGGCCTTTGGCTTGGCATAGCAATTTTTGGCTAAATATGTTTGAGAAAGTTAATTTCAGTGTCTATTTGATCTCCACTGGCAGCACTGAGGAGACATGACAACACAAAAAGCCTGGAAAACAAAAATAACACAAGTGAGTTTTTAAATAGTGAAAAAAATGGAAGAAGTAAAAATGTCTGTCAGCATGTTATAAATTCACACAATGACATATTACACAGCAATTATAATGAATGAACTATTACAAGAGTTGGCAAACTTTCTGTAAAGGGTCAGATAGTAAATGATTTAAATGTTGAGGGCCATATGTTCTCTGTCTCAACTACTCAACTCAGCTGATACACTGAGAAAGCAGCCATAGACCATATGTCAACTAATGAGAGTGGCTGTTTTCCAATAGAATTTTATTTACAAAATAGGCAGCATCTGGTTTTGGCCCAAGGATGATAATTTGCTGACCCTTGAACTAAAATAGGGTATATCAACATGTATAAATATCAGAAACACAATTTGACTTAAAGAAGTAAGTTGTAGAAGGATTTATATCTTTTATCACAATTTGGATAGAGTTTAAAGTCCTAAAAAACACGATAGTGTTTATGAATGTGTTTGTGTGCATGTGCGGGCACATGCATGGGAGTGACAAGCATTGTGTTCATAATAGTGGTTATCTCTGGAAAAGGAGGGATGCATACAAAGAGTGAATCAATTTAATTACAGTGTTTAATTTCTTAATAAAAATGATTTCATGGAAATATGACTTAAAGTTATGATTGGTACATGGGTGCTTGCTGTATCTTTTTTTCTCTTTGTGTCTTGATGTTTGAAATATTTTACAATTAAAGAATACAACACTGAGTAAGCCAATCTAAACATGTCTGCAGGATGAATTTGACTCAGATGCCATCACTTTGCCAACCTATGCTGATTATGCATGTGAACGTTTTAGGGATTATCAGCATGGTGGAAAGCTATTAGTCCTTGTGTCAACAGCCTGGATCTACCCTGTACATATCTGGAAACTTTTAATGCGATAGCAGTTAATGATAGATGATCTGGATATTATAACCAAGATGTAAGCTGGTTTTCATCAACTTACAACATTATTTTCTCTATATAAACTTGTTGCATAACTTCTTGACAACTTATACACATTGTAATTACTTTTTATGAGTTTGTTCTCTAGCAGGCTTCATATTAGCTTTCCATTTCCTCTGTGGCTTTGTGGACTCTTAAGCAGATTCAGCTTGTTCTAATTAGATTTAATTATTTCATAATCCAATTGACCACCTCTCTTCATCTTGGAAGCCTTTTCTCAGACTTGCCTCTGGCTACCCCAGCACTATCCTAGAAAACCTGGAAAGCTTTGTGCCTTTCTAATAATATAGTGTTCTGTAACTATTGTTTCTCTTATTTCATGATCAAGGCTAGCATGATTTTCTGTTAACCTTGAATTCATTTATTTAAGAGTCATGAAATAATCCATATATTGAGCTCCATGAGGATAGAGGTTTTGTTTTATGTACTGCTATAGTTTTAGCACCTTAAAACCATCTTTGGCACAGAACAGCTGCTACTCAATAAGCAGGTATTAAATGGATAAATGAATTATCTTATTCTTTTCAGAGGACATCATGGTTTCTAGTGGACTATGTGGGCTATTCCAAAGGAAGTTTTGGGTACCACAGTGACAGAAGGAAACTTTCAAATTTCTGAGTTTGTGATAACATTAATTTGGCTTTTCACCCCAGTTCCCTAACTTTTTACTTCTTATTTTAGTATAATTTTATTTCTAAGGTCCCAAATTTCCTTTTTACTTTTTTTCAATATATGACATGCACACATCACATTGTTTGTAGTATATGTATTACCTTACTTAATTTCATGTGTGAAATGTTTTATAAATGTTAACATTTAATTGCTAACTATGGTTACTTTACTTAATTGAAACTTGTTTGACCCTATTCAAACTTTCTTTATACTTCATGCTTATATAATGTCTTTGTGAGTATTTCAGTGTCATTTTAGTACATCAGCCTCTATAGTTGCTGTCCTTTATGGTACAGTGCTCTTGTCAGTGTCAGTTGAATTACTGAAAGACTAAAAAGGAAGTTGTATCTCTTTGTGAATAAATCCTAAAAATATATTGCCCATATGAGTTGAAGTCTCCAATACCACCCTCAGGTATGGTCATTTGCTAGAAGGACTCAAAACACTCAGCATATAGTAGTCTTACTCACAGCTATGATTTATTAATAGACAAAGGATACAAAGCAGAATTAGCACAGGGAAAAGTCCCATGGAGGGAAGACTGGAAGAAACCAGACACATTTCCAAGAGTTTTTTCTCTCAGTGGAGTAACACAGGATGCACTTAATTCCTCCAGTTTTGAATTTTGACACCACGTGTGAAGTGTTGCCTACCTTGGGGACTCATTACAGCCTGAGTGCCGAAGGTTTTTTTTTTTCTCTATCACCATATATTTAGCTTTCCCTTCATCCTCTCCCACCCCCTCCCCTTTCTCCCCTCACTAACCCACTCATCCCCAAATAAACATTAAACTATTGATTGTTTCCATGGGTTATTTGTTTGTTCATTTCTTTTTTTCTTTGTTGCTTTCAGTTTTATATTTCACATATGAGTGAAGTCATACAGTTTTTGATTATTTCTGTCTGGCTTATTTCGCTAAGCATGATGACCTCCAGTTCCATCCATTTTCTTGCAAATGGCAGTGTTTCATCTTTTCTTATAGCTGAGTAATATTCCATTGTGTATATGTACCACAGCTTCTGTATCCAGTCATCTGTCGCAGGGCACTTTGGTTGTTTCCATGTTTTGGCCACTGTGAACAGCTCTGCGATGAACATTGGGGTACATAAGTCTTTGCAGACAAAAGTTTTCAAGTTTTTTGGGTACATCCCCAGAAGGGGAATTGCTGGATCATATGGTAGCTCCATTCCCAATTTTCTGAGGAACCTCCACAGCGTCTTCCACAGTGGTTGTACCAATTTGCATTCCCACCAGCAGTGTGCGAGAGTTCCTTTTCTCCACATCCTCTCCAGCACTTGTTATTCCTTGTCTTGTTGATAATAGCCATTCTAACAGGTGTGAGGTGGTATCTCATTGTGGTTTTGATTTGCATTTCCCTGATAGCTAATGAGGATGGCCATTTGTATTTCTCATGGGAGAAGTGTCTCTTTATTTCTTCTGCCCACTTTTTAATTGGGTTGTTTGTGTTTTTGTTGTTGTTGTTGTTGTTGTTGTTAAATCTTATTAGTTCTTTATATATTTTATATATTAGACCCTTATCTGATGCGTTGTTTGCAAATATTTTCTCCCATTCAGTTGACCGTCTCTATGCTTTGTTGATGGTTTCTTTTGCAGTGCAGAAGCTTTTTACTTTGATATAGTCCCATTCATTTATTTTTGCTTTTACTTCCCTTGCCTTTGAGGTCAGGTTCATGAAGTCTTCCTTGAGTCCTAGGTCTATAAGTTTAGTACTTATGTTTTCTTCTATACATTTTATTGTTGCAGGTCTTATATGAAGGTCTTTAATCCATTTTGAGTTAATTTTTGTATAGGGAGACAGTTCACAGCTCAGGTTCATTCTTTTGCATATGTTTTTTCCAGTTTTCCCAGCACCACCTACTAAAGAGGCTGTCTTTTCTCCATTGTATGTTTTTCGCTCCTTTATCAAAAATTATTTGTTCATAAATTTGTGGATTTATTTCTGGGTTTTCAGTTCTGTTACATTGGTCTATATTTCTGTTTTTCTGCCAATACCAAGCTGTTTTGACTATTACTCCTTTATAATATAAATTGAAGTCAGGGAATGTAATGCCACCAGCTTATTCTTTTTATGTAGTATTGCTTTGGCAATTTGAGGTCTTTTATGGTTCCATATAAATCTAAAAATTTTTTTTTATCTATTTCACGAAAGTATGATTGTGGGATTTTGATGGGTATTACATTAAATCTGTAGATTGCTTTTGGCAGAATGCCCATTTTAACAATGTAAAGTCTTCCTATCGATGAACAGTGAATATTTTTCCATCTCTTAATGTCTGTTTCAATGTCTTCCAAAAATGTCCTACAGTTTTCCCTGTATAAGTCTGTCACATTCTTTGTTAAGTTAATTCCCAGGTATTTCATTCTTTTTGTTGTGATAGCAAAAGGAATTGACTCCCTCATTTTTTTCTCTGAGGATTCGTTGTTTGTATATAGGAATGCTGTTGATTTTTGTACATTGATTTTGTATCCTGAGAATTTACTGCATTCATTTATTGTTTCTAATAGTTTCCTGTTGGAATCTTTGGAATTTTTTATATAAAGGATCATGTCATCTGCAAATAGTGACAATTTGACCTCTTCTTTCCCAATTTGGATACTTTTTATTCCTTTCTCTTGCCTGATTGCTATGGCTAGAACTTCCAGTACTATATTAAATAGCAATGGTGACGGGGCATTCCTGTTTTGTTCCTAATTTTAGAGGAATAGGCTTCAGCTTTTCCCCATTCAGTATCATGTTATCTGAGGGTTTGTCATATACGGGTTTTATTATATTGAGATACTTTCCTTCCATACCTATTTTATCTAGTGTTGATCATAAATGCATGTAGTATCTTGTTGAAAGCTTTTTCTGCATCAATTGAAATGACCACATGGTCTTTATCTTTGATTTTGTTTATGTGGTGTATCACATTGATTGATTTTCATATATCGAACCATCCTTGTGCTCCTGGGATGAATCCCACTCAATCGTGATGTATAATCTTTTTGATGCATTGTTGTATTCTCTTAGCTAATATTTTGTTTAGGATTTTTGCATCTGTGTTCATCAGAGATATTGGTCTATAATTTTCTTTCTTTATGTTGTCTTTACCAGGCTTTGGTATTAGGGTAATGTTGGCCTCGTAGAATGAGTTAGGAAATATTGCTTCCTCTTAAATTTTTTGGAAGAGTCTGAGGAGGATAGGTATTAATTCTTCTTTGAATGTTTGATAGAACTCATTGGTGAGACCATCAGGTCCAGGGCTTTTGCCTTTAGGGAGATTATGGATAGTCATTTCAATCTTGTTGCTATTGATTCGTCTATTTAGATTATCCAGTTCTTCTTGGTTCAGTCTAGGTAGGCCATAAATTTCTAGAAACTTGTCCATTTCTTCTAGGTTCTTAAATTTAGTGGCATAAGTCTTTCATAATATTTTCTTATAATCCTTTGTATTTCTGTGGTATCAGAGGTAATTTGTCCCCTTTTATTTCTAATTTTGGATATTTGTGTCCTTTCCTTTCATCTTTTGATTAGTCTAGCCAGGGGTTTCTCCGTTTTGTTGACTTTCTCAAAGAACCAGCTCTTCATAATATTAATTTTTTCTATTGTCCTTCTATTCTCTAATTGGTTTAGTTCTGCTTTAATTTTTATTATTTATTGCCTTCTGCTGGCTTTGAGTTTTTTTCTGCTCTTCTTTTACTAGTTCTTTTTTTTTTCTTTTTGTAGTTCTTTAAGATGGGATGCTAAGTTGCTTACTTGTGATTTTTCTTGTTTCTTAAGATAGGCCTATAGTGATATAAATTTCCCTCTTATTACCGCTTTCGCCGTGTCCCAATAATTCTGATATGTTGTACTTTCATTGTCATGAGTTTCTATATATTTTTTAATCTCATCTTTTATTTGTTCTTTTACCCAGTCATTTTTTAATAAGATGTTTAATCTCCCTGTATATGTAGTTTTTCCTGCTTTCCTTTTATGTCCATCTTTGTCTTTTTCTATCTTTTTTAACCTGAAGTTTGTTTCATCAGATATCAGTATGGCAACTCCTGCTTTTCTCTTGTTACCATTTGCTTGGAGTATTGTTTCCCATCCTTTCACTCTGAGTCTGTGTTTGTCCTTATGGCTGAGGTGTGTTTCATGGAGACAGCATATGGATGGGTTTTGTTTTTCAATCCAGTGTGCTACCCTGTGTCTTTTTATTGGTGAGTTCAGTCCATTAACATTTGGAGTGATGATCGATATGTGAGGATTTCCTGTGGCAATAACTTATTTGTTTGTTTATTTTGTTTTATTTTTGTTTCTTTCTTGTTGCCCCAACTTTGTTCTATTTTTCGTAATGTTTTGTTTCAGTTCGAAGAGCCTCCTTCAGTATTTCTTGAAGTGCTGGCCTTGTGCTGGCAAATTCCCTCAGCTTCTGTGTGTCTGAGAAGGTCTTTATTCCAACTTCATATCTGAAAGATAATTTTGCTGGATAGCTTATTCTTGGCTGGAAGTATTTGTTTTTTAAAGTTTTGAATATTGGATTACACTCCCTCCTGGCTTGTAGTGTTTCTGCTGAGAAATCTGATGTTAGCCTTATAGGTTTTCCTCTGAAGGTTATAGTTCTTCTTTCCTTGGCTCCCTTGAGAATTGTCTCTTTTTCTTTAGTTTTTGACATTTTTAGTACCGTTTGTCTTGGAGAAGATCTGCTAAGGTCTGGGTATCTAGGGGACCTGTTTTCTCCTTGAACTTGGGGTTCCAGATCTTTCCATAGGTTTGGAAAGTTCTCATCTATTATTTGTTTGAGTATGCTCTCTGTAGAATGCTCTGCCCCTTCTTCTAATCCTATTATCCTGATGTTGTTTTGTCTCATGGAGTCAGATAGGTCTTGCAGAGTTCTTTCAATCCTTTTGGTTCTGTATTCCCTCTCTTCCTCTTTCTGAGCTGGTTCCATGTTCTGATCTTCAATATCACTAATTCTTTCCTCCATCTGGTTGACCCTGTTTCCTATGGCAGTTATTTTGTTTCTCACTTCTTTTATTGTATTATTTATTTCTCGCATTTCCATCTTGATCTTCCTTATGTTTTGAATTTCTTCGTTAAATTGTTCCTTTTGTTCACCGAGTTCCTTTTTTATGTCGTTCATCTCCTTTTTTATGTGGTTCATCTCAGCCATGGTGTTCTGCCAGTATGTTTTCATTTCTCTCAGAGCCTTTACACTGGCTACTTTAAATTCTCCGTCACTGAATTCAGAAACTTCTAGGTCTAAGAAGCTGTCTTCTGGATAAATTTCATGTTCTTTCTGAGTAGTTTTAGTTTTTAAGGAATTCATCCTGTCTGCTAAGTTCTTCCTCTTTGACATGAGAGCGTCATGCTCAGCAGAGCCCAGAGCCCTGATTAGTACTTTTGTGGTGTCTTGCTGTAGGGCAGACACTAAGTGGCTCTGGGGGCCAAGTTTTGGGAGAGAGAGGGGTAGTTTATTTTTTGTTTCTGGTCTCCTGCCACGTTTGGAGGCAGTGTGCATCTATCTGGGGTCCCTTCGCTTCCTGGAGTTATTTAGTTGGTTGGGGAGTCTGTAGGAGAGGGGAGAGGCCAACAGAAAGCATGCTGGAGCAGCTCCACCTCCTGCCCTATGCTAGGGATATGGGCCGAGGCTGCTCTTGCTGGCTGGGGAGAGTGCTATCAAATCCGCCTTTCTTTCCGGGCCTGCACCAGCAACCAGCCGTTGGGGCAGAGTCTGCAGGCTCACACTGCTTGTAGGCCCTAGGGGTGTGCTTGCAGGCATGCACACCACAAGTCCAAAGCTGTGGGCCTGACTTCAGGCAATATGAAGGCTGCCGGCTCATCTCCACAGTGGGCGGGGAACAGAAACTGCAGCCCTGTGTAGGAGCCATACACACCTGCACTGTGGGTCACGAGGGCTCCAGGAGCTGAGGTGTTGTTGCTGGTGTTGAGAGTCCTCGCTCATACCTCCTGCCACTCAAAAGTTCCAGAGGCTGGCTCCTAAGCTCCAATCCAACACACCACTCCAAGGCCCATCTCCCCCACGGTCTTCCACGGTTCTGCCACTTTGCTGGCTTTTACTCTCGTCACCTCTTGGTCTTCCCCCTCCCATGCACTGTGCTCCTCCTGGGTAGTCACCAGCTATTGGGTCCTGTTGCGATCTGTCTCTGCTCCCTCCACTCTCTCCCGCTCGCCCCCTTCTCTCCAACCTTCACGTGTTTACTTGTGATGTGTACACTTCTCAGCTACCGTTGTGTCACTCAGGGTCCCCTTTCTTGGCTCCTGGATGGCCGTTCAATTGTGTTTCCTGGGAGAGGCTTTAGGGACCTACTCTCCAGTCGCCACCTTGCCCTCCCTCCCTAAGGTTTTTATTGGTGGCTGCTCATGAAGGAAACCTCTGTCCAACATGTACCAAAATTCTGGATTCAAAGAGGAGTCCAGGCACAGGGAGCCACTCTTGCTAGTTCCCAGATGCCAGCCAAAGGTACACATTCTGAGAAGGTCTTTCTAAGGATAGCAGTCTCAGGCCTGCTATGTTAACTCCTTCTGGATACCATATAAATACAATTTTATATAGGTTTCCCTAGATGATTAGTCTAGTGGAATAAGGCTGTTTTGGCATACTGCCTGTCTCAGCAATCTTGGGACTGTCAGTGAAAGGAAAAATATGGAAACTTGTAACACATTGAAATGTTCATAAGGTAAATGAATATTAAATATCATTAGTTTACTTTTTGGTTATGTACCTATCCAGGCCCTTTTTTCCATTTTTGTCAAATTTCAGAATGATAATTATCTACCAGCTTCCAGTGGCTGAAAATATACGAGGTCACACAATTAATTTCATGAATTCATCCAGGAAAAAGTGCTACATATCTCATTGCCGAATATCACTACTGTCACCTTCAAATACTCCCCTTGGGAAGCTATGTACTGATGCCAGTGCCTAGTCCATAACCTTGGGAAGGTTATGACACCTTATTGAGGTGTTTGTACAGTGCTGCCAATGGTTAAGTGCATGGTGGCAAGTTCACGAATTTAATTGTCAGATTTGGGGGATGATGACACCTCTGATGGCCATTCCAGAAAAAGAGCTCCAAAATGGCTTTGAAGGGAGGACTAGACGCTGGCATCTATAGCTTCCCAAGGGGAATACTTTGAAGGTGGTATTCAGCAATGAGGTATGTAAGCACTTTTTCTTGGATGAGTTAATTGTTTGACCTTGTAAGTGATACTTGAATTTTAACTACCTTGATTTTCCCTTTTAGATGCTGTCAGTATAACCACAGCAGTAGTTCATCTCCTGAGAGTATTCACTGCCTCCTTACTTAGGTTGGCTGTCTCACCAAGGACCAATTTCTCCAAGATTAAGAAATCTAATGGTTGTTACTTGTTATCTTTTTCATTTTTTCCCCACCTGACATTTTCAGCTCTATGCTTTTACCATTAAGCATAACTTCAAACTTCCTCTAATAAGCTTCTCTCTTTAACTACTGTGGAGATTCCTTTTTCTACCTCATACCTCACAGTACAGCTTGTTGGTTTTATATTTAGTAAATCATTACACATACAACATGTTTTTTAAAAACAGTTTCTATTGAGGCCCGGCCCAGGTAATTTTTCTCTGCTGGAAATAGAGTATGATTTCAAGAAATATTAACAGTGTCTTGCTTTCTGTAAGTACCCTTGGGGCTTCCAGAACCCTCACTGAGGGCCCAGATTTCCTTCACAAAATAGATTTTCAAGTTTGAATGCAGGATAACGGAATTCACAGAGAAGACTTGTTCTGGGGCCTTAACATACAGGATAAGGAGGCCACAAACCATGTCCATGTACTAATATGGAGAAATGAAGTAATTGAAATGAAACATGACTACAAGTTCCTTTCAGGAGAATATAGATACCAAGAATAGTGCCTAACTCTCATCCAGGTTTTTTAAGCTATGTAATTTCTGTTTGACAATTTATTCTTTGTGGAATGAATCTGATCACAGATTTTTACTAAAGTAAAAAAAAAAAAAAAAAGCACACACACAAAAAAACAAAACCAAAAACCAAACAACAAAAAAAACATAACCACAATTCAAGTGCTGACTGTAATCCAACCTAGCATAAACCTTTACATATATATTATATCGCAGATATCCTCAATTTTGTTTCAAATAATTCCTCATTACTTTTGTCAGCATCCTGGAGATCAAGTTATACAAAAGCAGAATGTAGTGAAGTGCATAAAATGAAATATTTTATTTAATGAGTCCTGCTGAGAGTAGTTGCCTTTTTCTTATTTTTATATAATTTCACCACTTCATAATTGTTTTCCAGTTTGACTTTATCTCACAATTTTATTTCATAAATTTCTAAAATAATGATGTTGTTTACTAATAAAATATCCACCATTCCTCAAATTACAGCCTTTTGGGGAAGAAAAGTTTTATTCCTTTTGATTTCTACTAATTGTATACTTGTCCCTATGCCACTGTATTGTATTATTTTATTTTTATATTCCTGCACTATACTATTTGTTCTTTAACACTTTGAATGATACTTTCTCATCTACATTTGTATAATACTATGTCAGTATTCTGTTACAGGAATTCCCCAGGGTATTACTGGCCTGGAATATTGCTATTTGTATCCTAAGTCCTATGTTAGCACCATCTAAATTTTAAAGCATGGATTAGACACTCTTAGACTTTAGTCTACTGAATAAAGATGTTGAATCACCATTTGGGAAATCATAGGAGAATTGGGGCTAGGAGGTGATGTCAGGACTTAGGGGCTGTTTTCCTGGGGCCCAATTGTGGGCATCATCATCTCTAGGATTGTCCAGAAGCATAGGCAACTCTCTTGTCATTTGCAACTCCTCCAAGCTCCTCCAATTCCTTTTCTTTTATTGCTTCTTCCATGTTTTCTACTATTAAATTTTACCATCTTCCTCTTCTGTGTCTCTTTATAGCTTTTCCTTTACCTTCCAGAGTGTACTTTTGGTTTCTTTTGGAGCGTATCTTGTCCATAAGTCTCACGCTCTGACTCTCTTTATGAGGAACTGTAGCCCAGGGAGCACAAGCCAGTCCCAGAAAACATAAGCATCATATTTCATTGATTCTAAGAATCACACCTTTTTCATATTTTAATAGATATTAAATTGAGATTCACGTCACAGTATAATTGGCAGAGTTTCTGTTTTACTTTCTTAATAGTACAGAAATAATGGAATTACAATTGAAGACATCTTAGATTTGAAGTAGCAGTAATTTAAGAAAGTATACAAAATCACATTGGTAAACACAAGCACAATTTTTGTTTGCATGTAGTTCTTCTTCCGTTACCTCACCATGTTGCTTCATGCTGGCCTATTAAATTAGCATGGCAATGATCCTTCATGCTGACCTCTAAGTGCTCTTGTTTTATAAGCCTGTCTTAAGTCTTTCAGTTAAATGTTTATTGAATATGTACTATGTGCCCGGCATGGTAAATGCTAAGGATAGCAAGATGAGCAAGACCAGATATGGCCTTTGCTTTTTTGATTATAGGCTCTTTTAAAGATAGTGTCATAAGTTGGCCTGGTCATAAGTTGGCTCATTCATTTGTTCCTGTGGTATCTAGATTCCTTAATCTCCCGTGTTTCATGAGGAAGGAACTATTCTAAGTGATCATTTTGGACTCTGTGTCCATTGTCCCCCTAATGACAGCAGTTTGGATTAAGTGCTTTAAGGTGATTCATTTCCTTCATGGTCTGATCAGGTCCCTTCCCAGTGTGTGAATCGGATATGTTGCATCTATTTTGTCAAACTTTCGAAGGTACTACAGCAAGTCCAAATGGAATTGCCTCAGCATTTAGTTTTCCTTTTTATTCATAGTTATTTTACATAACTCCAGGGGAGATCCTGCTGGAAATGTTTCAGCTGGCACTTGCTCAGGCCCACATGGAAGCTTCTATTTTTTCCCCTTGTAATTAAGTTATCCTCAAGAGGTTGGTGTCTGTATAAGCACTGCTGAGTGTGCTAGTTGCTTTTTAGTTTTCTCTGCTTAAATCTATAACCACCTTCCCTTGGGACAGCAAATGCACTCTCTTGGTAGGACCTTGCCCACAATGAGCTTTGTTTGTCTTTTTCTCTTTTGAGATACAATTGACATTATAACATGTAAGTTTAATATGTATAGCGGTTGGTTTGATGCACCTGTATTGCAATATGATTACTACAGTAGCATTAGCTAACTCCTTTATCACTACATCACATAATTATCACTTATTTTTATGTTGAGGACAGTTGAAATTTAATCTCTTAGGTACTTTGAAGTTTATAATACAGTATTGTTGACTATCATCACTATACTTTGCATTCGATCTCCAGGACTTATCTACTAGCTGTAAGTTTGCACCCATAAATAACATCTCCCCAGTTCCCCCCACACCACAGTTCCTTTTTAACCTGTAGCTCCCCCCCCCTGTTTTTTCTTCTTTTTTGTTTACATTTTATTGTGGAAATAAGTGGGTTCTTTATCCTGTAGAACTTCCCACATATCTCCCAACTCCATCACCAAATACAGTATATCCAATAAACAGGTATTTTCATTTAGTGACTTAATCAGTGGTAAATTGAATTTATGACAAAACTACTTTATAGGTAGTGTTGTGCATCTACATTTATTTTTTATTTTATGGAGATACCAGGTAGATTCTCTGGTTTTTGTTTGTTTTGTTTTCTTACAACATATTACTTAAATACATGGGCTCTAGTCAAATTGCCTGTGTTTGTATTCCAATACCACAACTTAGCAGCTGTATGACCTTGGGGAAGTCATTTCACCTCATACTTTTCCTCATTTGTAGATAACAATAGCATGTACTTTGTGGTGTGATTATGAAGAACAACTAAGTTAAATATGTGTGATGCATTTAGAACAGTGCTTGGCACAGAGTAGGTGTTCAATGCACACATATATGTGTATATATGAGTGTTGTCCAGAAAATATGCAGCCATAAATGTCTCTCTTTTTCATATTACTTGGCTAGATACTTTTCTGGTCAGCCCTTGCATATAATACGAGGTCGGACAATTAATTTTGTGAACTCATCCTGTA
This sequence comes from Lyroderma lyra, assembly GCA_004026885.1. Lineage (NCBI taxonomy): Eukaryota > Metazoa > Chordata > Mammalia > Chiroptera > Megadermatidae > Lyroderma > Lyroderma lyra. The sequence continues at coordinate 26,944 of PVJL010010907.1, forward strand.
AAAAGTGCTATGTACCTCATCGCTGAATATCACTGGTCACTTTCAAAGTACTCCCCTTGGAAAACTATGCACTGACACCAGTGCCTAGTCCACCCTTCAAAGCAATTTTGGAACTCTTTTTCTGAATGGCCATCAGAGCTATCATTGTACCCAAAATCTGACAATTAAGTTCGCAGACTTGCCACTGTGCTCTTACATTGGCAGCACTGTACAAACAAATTGGTAAGGACAGCTCTGATGGCCATTACAGAAAATGTTCCAAAATTGCTCATACCGCCCCACATTATATAAACTACCCCACACCTTTTTATCCTCATAGTACATGTATTAATTCAATAATTTTGTATACAGCAAAATAGCATTTGGTTTGTTTATACATTTAGTTATTGTGAATAGTGCTGCTATGAACATTTGTGTACTATGTTCATGCATATACACCAAGAAGTGGAATTTCTGGGTCATATGGTAATTCTATGTTTTTTTACAAGACTGTTTTCCAAAGTAGCTGTACCATTTTTATATTCTTACCAGCAGTGTATGAAGGTTTCAATTTTTTAATCTCCTTTCCAAAACTTGTTATTAACTATTTATATGATGCTAGCCATCCTAGTGTGTATAAAGTCATGTCTTACTGTGTTTTGGATTTACAGCACCCAAATAACAAATGATGCTCAGCATCCTTTCATGTTCTTACTGGCCATTTGTATAACTTTTATGGAGAAATGTCTATTCAAGTTATATGTCCATCTTTAAATTGGGTTGTCTTTTTCTTTTTATATATATATATGTGTGTGTGTGTGTGTGTGTGTGTGTGTGTGTGTGTGTATCTGTATATATAAATTTTTTAGTTTCATGTGTACAAAACAATATAGTGATTAGACATTAATATGAGGGCTGTCTGGAAAGTATCCAACCATGTAATATAAAAATTAAAGCATTTGTGTCTGGATTTTTTTCTAGACATCCCTCATATACCTTACAAAGGAATAACTACAGTAACTATCAATTGACATGTCTTTTTTTGTTTTTGTTTTAAAATTTATTAGAGTGACATTGATTAGTAAAAATTACATAGGTCCCAGGTGTACAGTTCTACAGTGCATCTTCTATGTGTTGTATTATGTATTCATCACACAGAGTCAGTTCTCTTTCCCTCACCATATATTTGTGTATGTGTCCCTTTTCTCCTACCCCTCCTCCCCTTACTCTCAGGTAACTACTAAATTATTGACTGTGTCCATAAGATTTGTTTCTTTGTTGCTTTCGATTCTGTGTTAACAATCAAACTAAATATCTCCATCCCTGTCTCTTATTTTACCCACTCTCCCATCCCTCCTTCCATCTTAAAGAAGTCCCTCTAACATTCTTTGTAGTACTGCTTTGGTGGTGATGAATTCCTTTAGCTTTTTCTTATCTGAGCAGCTCTTTATCTGTCCTTCAATTTTGAATGCTAGCCTTGTGGGATATGTTATTCTTTTTTTTTTTTTTTTTTTTTTTTTTTTTTTTTTTTTTTTTTTTTTTTTTTTTTTGTATGTGGGTAGTTCCCTGGCTGGGAATCAAACCCAGGCCACAGCGCTGACAGCACCAGCCCCAAAACCTTAAGCCATTACACCACCAGGGAACTCCCCGGACATGTTATTCTTGGTTGTAGATCCTTGGTTTTCATCACATTATGTATTTTCTGCCAATCCCTTCTGGCCTGTAAAGTTTCTGCTTAGAAATCAGCTGAGAGTCAAATGGGTGTCCCCTTGTAAGTTACTACTTGCATTTCTCCTGCTGTTCTTGGAATTTTCTCTTTTCCTTTAACTTTTGCCATTTTAGTTATGATATGCCCTGGTGTCTTCCTATTTGGGATATTCTGTTTGGGACTCTCTCTGCTTCCTGTGCTTGTATGTCTATTTCCTTCACCAGGTTAGGAAAATTTTTAGTCCCTATTTCTTCAAGTAATTTCTCGATCCCTTGCTTTTGTTCTGTCCCTTCTGGTAGGCCTATGATTCAAATATTTTACGTTTAATATTGTCCCACAGGAATTTCAAACCGTTCTTATTTTTTTTGGATTCTTGTTCCTCTCTGTTGTTCTGGTTGGTTATTTTCTGCTGGCTATTCTTGCACATCACTGCTTTGTGCTCTACTACATCTAGTTTGGTGACTTTTTTCCATTCTTTATTTCAGTTAATGTAGTCATTGTCTCTGGGCCATTATAATGGTTTGTATGTCTTTACTAATGTTTTCTATCTTGCTGTTGAAGTTATTATTCAGTTTCTTAAGCATTTTTATAGTCATTGCTTTGAGCTCTGGTTCTGATGGGTCAACTGTCCTCATCTCTTTTCCATTTCTTGTCTGTTGTTTAGATTTCTTTTGAGCTCCCTTTCTCTGGTTTCTCAGAAACTTTTGGCAGCCTCTCTGGACCCTCAATGCTGCAGTTTCCTTGGTGTTGACTGATGATACTGGGCAGGCAGAGGTCTGTGGAGGATGGGTGCTGGTAGCTTTGTTCTCTTCCTGGTGCTGCCAGGTGATGCAGGGAGTTTGGGCATGATTGTATCTTTCAGTTCTCAGTTTGTCTTGCACTTGGATTTTGCCCTGAGCCTTGGGTCAGTGCTGTTTGCTGATTTTTCTAGACCATGCTGGTTGTGGGCTGAGAAACAGGCACACGGCCCTCTCTCCTTCTTCTCCCCAACCAGAGATGTCATCCTGCGGATGCTTATCATCCTTTGGCTCTCCCTCCTCTGGGAACTGGAGTGACGTCAGGACACCGCAGTTTGCGGAGCGGTCTGCACCTCCTGGGGGCCAAAGTGAGGTCTGGTTGCAGTACCTCCCACCCCTGCCTCTGGGCCTTTTTTTCTCTGTCCCACAGACCAATTGAGGTCCAGAATGGGGCTCAGAGTACTCTCCCGCTGCTTTCTTCCTCCTCCCATCCCCAAAGGTAGCTTTCCAAGCGTGAACCTGCAAGCAGCCGTGTCTCTGCACTTCCCCTTTTATTTCTCCTTTGTTTAACCCTCTGCTCACCTCCAGGTACCTTAATGCAACGAGTGGGTTTCTCAGCTGTGATTGTGCATTTTCTAGAGTCTTCAGTTGAGTTACAGATGTTTCATTAGTTGTAATCTCCAGAGGAGTTTTTCAGAGGAACCTCTTATGCCACCATTTTGATGCCATCTCCAATTTTTGTAATGTTTTAAGGAAGTTTATGAACTGTTGTTAAGGGCCGCAGGTTAAATAAGGTTGCCCTAAATGGCTTCATTAACATTGATGAGCCTTTTACAGGCTCCCTGATAAACTGCTTTCCCTGCACAGACCTTCTTCCTTGTTCCATTCCTCTTTCTGGTGTTTCTCTTACTCATGTACTCTATCTTAACATCTGTCTAGCCAAATTGGTTTTGAGTGATTAATTCTTTTGAGAAATGCACAAAGCAAAATTGGAAGGAAGATAAGATTGGGAGAAATTCTTTTCTGCTCTGTCTTCACTTTCCATGTATCTATGCTAATCTCTTTCTACAGGTCTGCTTTGGCAATGGAGTCATTTAGAAACTGAAGAGTCCTTGAAATTACCGCCTCACATCTTTCCTAGGATTTAAGGCTTGGAACTGTAAATATGAAAAATAAGTTAACTTTGCATCTTTCTTGTTTAGCCCCCATCACTCCTCATTCTTCCTGTCAAAACTGTTGTCTTATTGGAGTCCATGTCAACTGCTCTGTCCACCCCTCCATGCCGCAGCATCCCTGTCACCATTGCACGTACACCCTGTCAGGCCACTGCATTCACGGTCTTGTGTTCCAACCCAAGGAACCTTATCCTTCTGGGGACTTTGCTAGGCTCTGCTTTGCTCAGAGTCAATGGGGGAGTCTTCCATAACCCAGTCTCAGCCCAACCCCAGTCAACCTCTCCGGCCCTGTGCATAGTCACAATGAGAGACTGCTTCTCTCTGTCATCCCCAGACTCCAAGCCACCCCCCAAGACAGACACCGTCCCACCCCATCCCTCCAATGAGTTACGTCCCATGACCACCGCCCAGGTAAAGTGATTGAAGCACACACATGGGTTTCTTGAAAGAATGTATTGATCTTTTCCAATGAGTGTTTCCAAGGTATCGGACAGGCCCAGGCTGTGAGCAGGCCTGGCACCCTAGAGCTAAGCCTGCGGTCCCAGGTCACAGTTGGACAGTCACTCCTGGTAAAAGACTACCGGGTAGTAGAATGTGTACCAGTAAAATATGATGAATGAAGAGTCGTTGTCTTCTGTCACCTCCACAAACTCCGGGGTGATGTTACTCTGGCTGTTGCTCTCGGCCTCATTGCCAGGCAGCTCCATGAAGTTTTCGACAATGTACTGGATGATGACCAGTAGTAAGACCAATGCCACTGAGTTCAGGCTTTGGGGATAGTAGCCCTGCTGCAGGAGGCGCTCCTCTTGGTTCTCGGTGAAGGATGGCTCAGCTTCGACAGTGCGGGAGCGGTTCTGCCTCTGTCCGCGATGAGACGACCGAGACGACCGAGATGACCGAGATGACCGAGATGACCGAGATGACCGTCTGCGACTCTTCTCCTTAGGCATGCTGGGCTTTGAGTGCGCTGTCTTTGACCAGCGTAGCTCTGTAGTGCAGGACAGTGCAATTAGGTGCGGTTCGTTGAAATGTGCTGTGGTTAAGTGGGATTTGGCAAGGTTCAGTGAGTCCAACCTGTGAAGACAGTGTTTACTCAGGCCCCTACTCCGTCTCCTGGCGACCACGGATCGCCCGCTCATTGGTTGAGGCGCACTCTGCCAGAAACATTGCTTGGGTGAGGTCACTGCTTTCCCATTGGCCCCCAGAGGGCCTGGCCTGCATAAAAATGGCGCCCGCAGGAGCCTGCTAACCCTGCTCTCTGCAACCTCTCTTTGAGGGAACTTGCACTTTCCACTAGAAGGGAATATCTTATGGACAAATCAACAAAGGTGTCTGATCCAGTGGCATCAGGTACTATCTACTTCCAAACCGTTGGTACTACTGCCAAAAGAAACATCTGTACCCATCAGGCAGTCACTGCCTCCTCCTGTTCCCTGGTGCCAACATCCCCTCCCCTCCCATACCCCTAGACCCCAGGCAAACACTAACCTACTTCCTGTCCATAGACGTTTGCCTATTGTGGAGACTTTCTAGAGATGGAATGGTACAAAAAATAGATGCCTTTTGTGTCTGGCTGCTTTCACTTAGCTTAATGTTCTCATTATGGTTCGCCCATGTGATAGCATGAATCAGCACTTCATTTCCTTTTCGTGGCTGAGTAATATTCCATTGGATGAATAAACCACTTGTTGTGCATCTCTTCATAAGTTGATGGATGTTTAGGTCATTTCCACCTTTTGGCTATTGTCAATACTGCCACAGTGAACATCCATGTACAGGGTTCTCTTTGAACACTTGTTTTCAGTTCTTTGGGATATATAACCATGAACAGATGCCCATTTATTTCTTGACACGTTATATTATTCCATTGATCCGTATGTCTATCCTTATGCTATAATGGCATCACATAGTTTTGCTAACTGCAGCTTTATGCTAAGTTTTGAAATAGAGATGTGTGAGTCCTCCAACTTTTTTCCCTTTTCAAGATTATTTTGACTATTTACAGTCTATCTCAATTCCATGTGAATTTAGAATTGACTTTCAATTTTCTACAAAACGGATTGGTGGGATTTCTGTAGGAATTACATTGAATCAGTAGATAACTTTGGGTAGTGTTGCCACCTTACCAATATTAAAACTTCCAATCCATGAATGCTGATACCTTTCCATTTTTAAAGGTCACCTTCAATTTCTTTCAGTAATGCATGCTTTACAGTTCTCAGTACAGAAGTCTATCACTCCCTTAGCTAATTTCATTCCTATGTATTTTTCTTTTGATGCTATTTTAAAGAAATTGTTAATTTTGTTTTGGATTTTTCATTGCTAGTATATAGAAATACAACTGATTTTTATATATTGATCTTATATCCTGCAACTTTGTTGACTTCATTTATTAACTCTAATAGTGTTTTATGGATTCTTTAGGAATTTCTAATAATATAACGTGTCATCTGAGAATAGAGATACTCTTACTTTTTCCTTTCCAATTTGGATGTCTTTGTTTCTTGTTCTTGCCTCATTGTTGTGGCTATGACTTCCATTACAATGTTGAATAGAAGCAGTGAAAGCAAGCATTCTTGTCTTGTGTCTGATGTTGGGGAAAAGTTTTCTTGTTCCCCATTGAGTATGACATTAACTGCCATTTATTATGTAGAGGAATTTTCCTTCTGTTTTCTGATTTTATTTTATCATGGAAGATTGTTGGATTTGTTGAATGCTTTTTCTGCATCAACTGAGATGATCATGTGAGTTTTTCCATTTTATTAATGTGGTGTTGATTAATCAATTTTCTTAGGTTAAACTATCCTTGCATTCCTGAGATAATTCCTACTGGGACATGGAATGTAATATTTATAATATACTGCTGGGTTCAGTTTGCTGAAATTTCTACGAGGATTCTTGCATCCATATTGATAAAGAATATTGGTGTGTATGTTTTTTTTCTTGTGGCATACGTGTTTGGATTTGGTTTTGAGGAAATGGTGACCTTTTAGTATGAGGTAGGCAGTTTTTCCTCCTTTTCTAGCTTTTGGAAGAGATTGGGAAGGATTGGAATGAATCTTTCTTTAAACATTTAGTAGAATTCACCCATGAAGACCCTTAGGACAGTTGCTGGCACATACTGCATAAAATCTAGAAAATCATTAACTATTTGTTAAATTAATGCACTATCTCCCTAAAAACATTTCTAATCAAGACACAAAGATTGAGTAAAAAATGAAACTGATATGTTTATAATAAATCATGCTGTGATTTCTGGGATAATGCTATACATTTATTAGTATTTATCCCATAGGAAGAAAAAATATGTTACATGGCAAAACAATTTTTAAAAATTCTTCATACTACTATAATGCTGCAGTGTGATTTTTTAACAGACTTGCATTACTTTCTATTTTAGTGTATTCAGCAGGTACAGAATGCTTGAAAATACAGGTATTGTATAAAAGGTGATTTTTCAACTTTCTTTATAACATATGGTGTGTTTTAATTCTAGGCCTTCTAAATTGACATTACTACCACATTTCTCAAAATGTGTTCCTTTTCCCGTAAGCATGCCATGTGCTTTTCTCTAGAATCTGGACATGTGAAGGTCCTAAACCACACATCTTGGATTTTAGCATGTTTCTCATGAATTCAGACCCAAGGAATCATTAATTAATGCCACACACACACACACACACACACACACACACACATACAAATACAAACACACACAAACACAGCCCATATTCTTGGAAGATCATTCTCAGACTAATGTAGTAAGCCAGTGACTCCCAGTCTCCTTTCACAGGTGACTCTGCCCTATGCTAGCACTTCTCATACTTTATGTTCTGATTCGGTAGATCTGGAATAGGGCCCAAGACAGTACATTTCTACCAGCTCCCAGGTGATGCTGCAGCTGCTTGTCTGTGGCTCACACTGGATTAACAAAACTCTAAACCAGGGATGTTCAACCTTTCGGCTTCCGTGGGCCACATTGAAAGAAGAAGAACATTTTTGGGGCACACATAAAATATACTAACACTAACGATAGCTCATGAGCTAACAAAAAAAGGTCTGTGAATAATTTTTGGAAAGTTGTTTGTTGGTTTTTTTATTTTGGTAGATATGTTTTTATTTGATTATTTTTAAATTACATTTTACCTACAATATCATAATGGTTTCAGGTGTGTAGCACAATGATAGGTAATTTATATAACTTACTAAATCCTCATTCTGAAACATCTGGTTCCCCTCTAACACCATACATAGTTATGACAATGTTGTTGACTATGCTGCAATTTATATCCCTGTGACTATTCTGTGACAATGAATTTGTACTTGATTTCTTCCCCTTTTTTCCCACCCCTCCAGCTCTCCTAGCCATCACCCCAACAAATCTAATACCCATCTAACACCACACACAGTTGCTGTAAAATTCTTGACTATATTCCCATGTTATACTCTATACCTCCTTGATTATTGCCTTGTAACAATCCAACTAAATTTCTCCATCCCTGTCCCTTGTTTTACCCACTGTCCCATCCTTCCTCCCATCTTAAAGAAGTCCCTCTAACATTCTTTGTAGTACTGCTTTGGTGGTGATGAATTCCTTTAGCTTTTTCTTGTCTGAGAAGCTCTTTATCTGTCCTTCAGTTTTGAGTGCTAGCCTTTCTGAATGCATTATTCTGGATTGTAGATCCTTGGTTTTCATCACGTTGAATATTTTCTGCCAATCCCTTCTGGCCTGTAAAGTTTCTGGTGAGAAATCAGCTGAGAATCGAATAGATGTCCCTTTTAAATTACTACTTGCATTTCTCTTGCTGTTTTTAGAATTTTCTTTTTCTTTAACTTTTGCCATTTTAAATATGATGTGTCTTAGTGTGTTCTTATTTGGGATCATCTTGTTTGGGATTCTCTGTGCATCCTGGGCTTGTATGTTTATTTCCTTCGCCAGGTTAGGAAAATTTTCGTTCATTATTTTTTCAAATTATTTCTCGATCCCTTGCGTTCCCTCCTTCCCTTCAGGAACACCTACGGTTCTGATAGTCTTCTGCTTAAAATTGTCCCAGAGGAATCTCAGACCATCCTCATTTTTCTGGATTCTCATATCTGTTCTAAATGGGTGTTTTCTGCTGGCTTTTCCTGCAAATCACTACTTTGAGCTTCTGTTGTTATCTAGTTTGGTGACTTTTATTGCATGCTTCATTTCAGTTAATGTAGACATTATCTCTCTCTCGTCCTTTGTAATGGTTTGTAAGTCTTCGTTAATGCTTGCTATCTCTCTGTTGAAATTATCATCCAGTTCCTTAAGCATTTTTATAATCATTGCTTTGAGCTTGGTTTCTGGTGCGTCACCTGTCCCCATCTCTTTAATTCTCTGGTTTCTCATTCTTTGCAGCCTCTCTGGATCCTCCCATCTGTAATTTCTTTGGTGTTTGCTTCTTATACTGGGTGGACAGAGGCCTGTAGGGGTGGGGTGGGGCATTCATGGCTTTGTTTTCTACCTGTGGCTCCAGGGGTCATGGGTCGTGCAGAGAGTTTGGGTGTGATTGCGCCTTTCTGTTCTTGGTTTGCCCCACATGCAGATTCTGCCCTGAGCCTTGGGGTCATTCATATTTGCTGGTCTTTCAAACTGTCCTGGTTGTGGGCTGAGAAATGCATGCAAAGCCCTCTCTCTCCTTCTCTTTCCCAGCAGAGTGTTTGCACTGCGGCTCCTCACCACACAGCTGTTCCCACTCCTCCCAAGAAAAGTCCGGTATCTGCATTCTGCTGATCAGCCTGCACCTCCTGGTGCAGTATCTCACGCCCCACCTGTGGGCCCCCTTTCCTCTGTCCCGCAGAGCCAGTGAGGCCAAGAGTGCTCTCCTGAGGCCTTCTTCCTCCTCCCTCCCTCAGTGATAGAGTTTTAAGTGGGGACCTGCACAGCTGAGTCCTCACTCTTCCCTGTATTTCTCTTTTGTTTAACCCTCTGCCCACCTGCAGTTACCTTAATACCATGAGTGGGTTTCTTAGCTGTGATTGTATGATGTGTGGAGGGTCCTTGGTTGAAGTATAGGTGTTTTCATAGTTGTAATCTCCAGAGGAGTTTTTTGGAGGTCTCTCTCACCATGCCATTTTGTTGTGTTTCCTATCAATTTGTATTTCTTAATCTATTCACTATTTTCATTCAGCCCCCTTCCATCTATGACCCCCTCCCATCTATCACCCTAACACCATATGTAGTTACTACAATATGCTTCCTCATATCTTCTTGTTGACTTCTGGTATTGGAACTATATGCTCCTTAACTCATTACTTAAACCCGTATGTATCCTACATGCAAATATCAGGATGAAAAGAGGGCCAATGGGACAGGATTTCTACAGAGCAATTAGTGAAAGGAGTGCCCTAGGTCTAACTACCTAAGCAGAATCAACCAAGGAGTCTATAAACCTATGTTAAGGCAAGATAGGATATAAAATACCATCAACTACTTCATCTGGGGAGAAGAGACTGTTTATCAAAAGGCACTAATAAGAAAAACAAAAAGAGAAGACTATTACAGGTCTAATTTTACCTTTCTCTTCATTAAATGTTTAGTACAGCTCATTTCAGTTCTTTTTTTTATTTCCAGGCTTCCCTCTTTGTTTGGGGGTGAATCAGAACAATAGAGTGTTCACATTCTGGTGCTAGGTTGCTTATCTTTAAATTCTGACCCTATTACTTAATACCGATCTCTCTTTGGCTATTTTTCTTAACCTCTCTTGGCCATTATTTCTACATTTACAAAATCAGTAAGCTAATAAATAGAAATTTAGAGGGCCATGGTGAGAATTAAATGAGATGATGCAGTAAAGTGCTTCATATGGTTGGCACATAGTAATTAGTAAATTCTACTTAAATATTTTTTTAATTCATTTTTATTGTTAGACTTATTGGGGTAACATCACTTAAATATTAATACAAACCTTTATTGACCTCTTTTAACTGTAAATGTTTCTTTTTCTTACTGTTACCCATATTCCATCAGATATTGTTATCTAAAAGGAGGTGTATGGATGGATGGACAGCTCTATGCATGAGAAAATGAAGCCTCTTAGCTTGATTATGGTGCCAAAGGTGCCAAGAAATTCAGAGCAGGTTAGCTGATTTTGCCTGGGATTTCCCATGCTTCAGCATTTGCTATTTTCAATCATAGAGACTGAAACACAAATTGAAATTCACATGAAAAAAATAAGTGCTAAATTTAAATAACCTTTCAAATAATGATTTTTGTACATTTGTAACATTTAAACTTCTGAGGATATTGAGCCTTAAAAATGCAGTAAGACTTTTGAGACTTACTGCATATGCCCTTTTTTTTTCTGAAATAATTTGAGAGTAAGCTTCAGATATGATTGCATTTTACCTTTAAATACTTCAGTGTGTATTTCCTAAAAACAAGGACATGATCTTACATAATAACAGTACAATTATTAAAATGAGGAAATTAACATTAATATTATACTATCACCTGACATACAGACCTTATTATTAATTTGCCAACTGCCTCAATAATGTTCTTTAATAACAGAAGGAAATCTTAGCTCAAGTGTTTTCTTTGCTTGTACTATTACTTTAGTCTTCTTTACTCTAAAACAGATCCTCAGCCTTTCTTTATCTTTTATGACCTTGACATTTTAAAAGAATACAGGCCAGGGATTTTACATAACACTGCTCATTTTGGCTTTGTCTGATGTTTCCTTATGATTAGATTCAGGTTATGCATTTTGGGCAGGAATACCACAGAAGTGATTTGTATCTTTCTCAGTACAGTGTTATCAGATGGCCATGATACCTGTGTGCCATTTTTGGTTATGTTAATTTTGATTACTTGGGCAAACTAGGGTCTGCCAGTAACTATAAAGTTACTATTCTTCCCTTTGCAATGAATAAGGAAATTTTAGGAGAATACTTTGTGACTATCCTTTTCTTCATCAAATTCACCCCCTAGTTTTAGCATCTGTTCATGGTGCTTCATTGAATTAATTATTACTGTGTTACTGTGATAGGAGCCCAGGGGTGATTTTATATTTTCACCACTCCTACATTTATTAGTACACATTCTACTATAAAGTAGAACTATTTTTCCCTTATAAGTCATTTGTTTCACCATAGCAGTATGGATCCATGGATTCTTATTTCATTCAATAGGTTACAATCTATTATCATTATTTTGAATGCTCAGATCACTGTATATTTGGCCAATTGGAGCTTCTTCAAGCTGGTTTCTCTGTCCTTTTGACATTTCCTTTCATTTTTTTAAGCCAACCAAAATGTAGTCTAGTTCTATAGGTACAAATATATATTGGTTTCTATATTTGTAACTATTGCCAAGTGCTACATACCACATTTGTAGTATTGTAAAGTAAATTTTATGACGTGGTAGTTTTTTAATTGTTTATTTTCAGTTATAGTTGACATTCAATATTATTTTATATTAGTTTCAGGTGTACAGCATAGTGGTTAGATATTTATATAATTTGTGAAGTGACCCCCCCCCCCACCGATTAGTCTAGTACCCACCTGAGACTATACATACTTGTTGCAACATTATTGACTCTATTGTCCATGTTATACTTTCACAAGAAGGAATTATATTCTTATCATATACTTTGCCATCCCCAGCCCTGGATCTACACATTTCTACAAGGAGCCCTGCTCCATTTAAGTGGAGAAAAGTATGTATTTAGAAATCAAGATCTGAGCTTTATGTGTGCTCATTGCTACTGGTGTTTCACTGCTTCTAGGTCCCCTTAGTTCTAATCACATCATACATACACATACATTTACTATCTATTTGTATATTAAGATCATACTGTTAATTCCAATCCAACATTATGTGGTTCAGTATTTCCTTCCTCCTTTCCATATTTGTAATTTGCTTTCTCAAACGAGAAACCTGGTTCCCCCTATTGAAAATGTATTTACAATTTTTCTTAGTTTTAGAATACACAGAATATAGTTTAAAAATATTAACAGTCACAACACTTTCTTCAAAATTTGCTCAGATTATCCACCCTCCCTCACACTGGCCCTGGTATGTTTTGTTTTACATTAGAAATACAATTAATTTCATTTCCATTTGTATTCCATTACAGGGTTTCCTCCATTCCTTCGCTTTTATTTTTTGAGTATTTTAAACTTTAGCATTGTTGCAAAAGTCAGAATTATACCAAAGGTTTATTCAAGAGAAGTGTCATTTCTCCCCAATTCTTTCTACTCCCTTTGTATCCCTTCTCATCTTTTCTACCAGTTCCCATCCAAATTCTGATGGTAACAAGTCTCACTAGTTTCCACTTACCCTTTCTGTGTTGCTTTTTTTGTACAAATAAGAAAATGGGTATATATTGTTTCTTCCCCGACCTTCTTTCTTATACAAAAGATAGCATACACTTGGGTTCCAGTATATCCTGGAAGCCACACCATTTAAGTTCACAGAGTTACTTCTTGCTTTTTTTTTTAACCACTGAAGATTATTTTATTATGTGAAAGTACCACAGTTTACTCAGCTGCTATCCTATGGAGGGGCATTTATGTTATTGCTAGTATTTTGCACTTACAATCAATGCTGTCATGCGTAATCTTGTACACATATGTTTTTATATTGTTGAAGGTATATCTTCAGGGTAAATTATTAGTAGTGGGATTTCTGGGGGCAAAAGGTAAGTACATAATGTAGTTTTGCTAGATATTCACCTTTCTAGAAGAGTTGTACCAATTTACTAACAGCAATATATGAGAACACCCATTTCTTCATAGACTTGTCATAATTGTTATAATTTTTAAAAAATTACCAATATGATAGTTAAGAAATGGTATCTCAGTACAGTTTTAGTTGCATAAGTTGGTCTTTTTTACATATACTTAAAGGTGCATACACATACACATACAGATGTCTATATACTATGTATGTGAATTGTCTCTTCATGTTTTTTGACCATTTATCTGTAAAAAAAACTTTTGCCTCTGAGTATTTGAGAGTTATTTATGTATTAGGGATATTTATTTACCCATTGTCTTCCATATATGTTGCAAATGTTTTCTCCCGGTTTTTCAATTATCATTTAATATTATTTATGATAGTTTTGGCATCCATTTAAAAATTTAGGTTGTGAAATATATCAGTATTTTATTTTTATTGCATTTGTATTCAGAATCATAGTTAAAAAGCCTTTCCTACAACTATCACTCAAGATACAGAGTGATCTGACTTTTCTTCTAGTACCTTCGTGGTTTGAATTTTTTTTAAATTTATGCATAGATCTCTGATCTATTTAAGAGTTTTTTTATTATATGTGGTATGATGTATAGATCTAATTTTATCTTTGTTCAAATGGCCAATTTTATCTTTGCCTAAAGATATGTTTTAATGTTGGGTAGAGCTGCTGCTCCTGTGTACCTTCTCCCTGCCCCAGGTTTTCATGGTCATTCTTGACTGTTTATTTTCCTTATGAACTTTAGTATCAACTTATGTAGCTACATATAAAAAGTTGTTGGTATTTTTAATGAGATTGTGTTTAATTTATACATTAATTCTGGGAGAATTGCCTTCCTTATTACATCTAGTCATGTTATCTAAGAACAAGAAACATATTTCTGTTCAAGTTTATTCTTATGTTGTTTTCCTTGTGTAGTTGATTTCTAAGAATTTAATCTTCTTTGGTGGTATTGTAAAATGGATTTCCTCTATTATAACTTTTAACTGCTTATTGTTTGTGTATATGCAGACTATTGATTTCTGATACTGATTTCTATTTTGATGCCTTACTGTACATTAATTTTTTTATTGTTAAATTTATATGAATGACATTGGTTAGTAAAATACATAGGTTCTAGGTGAACAATTCTATAATACATTGTCCATGTGCTGCAATATGTGTTCACCACCCAGTCAGATCATTTTCCATCACCATATATTCGAGTTCCCCTCCCTCCTTTTATACCCTAACCACTAATCTATTGACTATGTCTATAAGTTTGTTTCTTTGTTGCTTTCAGTTTTATGTTCCACATATGAGCGAGGTCATGTGGTTCTTTGTTTTCTTTATCTGTCTTATTTTGCTTAGCATGATGATCCCATGGTCCATCCATGTTATTGTAAATGGCAGTATTTCATCTTTTCTTATAGCTGAGTAATATTCCATTGTGTATATGGACCACAACTTCTTTATCCAGTCATCTATTGAAGGGCACTTAGGCTATTTCCATAACTTGGCCACCGTGAATAGTGCTATGAACATTGGGGTACATATATTTTTGTGGGCTAAGGTTTTCAATTTTGGGGTGTAGATACCCAGAAGGGGGATTGCTGGGTCATATGATAACACTCTTCTTAATTTTTTGAGCAACCTCCATACTGTCTTCCATAGCAGTTGTACCAGTTTACATTCCCATCAGGATTGTATGTGGGTTCCTTTTTCTTCACACCCTCTCTAGCACTTGTTATTCCTTGTCTTGTTGATAATAGCAATGCAAACAGGTGTGAAGTGGTATCTCAATGTGGTTTTGATTTTCATTTCCCTAATAGCTAATGAGGTTGAGCATTTTTTCATATGTCTGTTGTCCATTTGTATGTCTTCCTGGGAGAAGAGCCTCTTCAGGTCCTCTCCCCATGTTTTAATTGGATTGTTTAGTTTTTGTTGTTAAGTTGCACAAGTTCTTTATATATTTTAGATATTAGCCCTTTATCAGAGGTGTTGTTTACAAATATTTTCTCCCATTTGGATGGTTGTCTCTTTGCTTTGTTAATGGTTTCTTTCGCTGTACAGAAGCTTTTTAGTTTGATATAGTCCCATTCATTTATTTTTGCTTTTACTTCCCTTGGCTTTGAGGTCAGGTTCATAAAGTCTTTGAGCCCAAGGTCTATAAGTTTAGTACCGATGTTTTCTTCTCTGCAGTTTATTGTTTCAGGTCTTATGTGGATGTCTCTAATCCATTTTGAGATAGTTTTGGTCTTTGGTGACAGTTCACAGTTGAGATTTGTTCAGTTGGATGTGGTTTTCCTATTTTCCCATCATCATTTACTAAAAAGGATTGATTTCTTTTCCCCACTGTTTATATATTTTTGGCTCCTTTGTTAAAAATTATCTGTCCATATATTTGTCTGTTTATTTCTGGGTTTTCAATCCTGTTTTGTTGGTCTGTGTGCCTGTTTTTCTGCCAATACCAAGTTCCTTTGATTATTGTCACTTTGTGATATAGATTGAAATTGAGGAGTGTGATGCCTCCAGCCTTATTTTTATGTAGGATTGCTTTGGCAATTTGGAGTCTTTTGTGGTTCCATACAAATCTGATGATTTTAAAAATCTATTTCTTGAAAGAATATCCTTGGGATTTTGATGAGAATTGTGTTAAATCTGTTTATTGCTCTGGGTATATGGCCATTTTAACTATGTTGATTCTTCCAATCCTTGAACACAGAATATCTTGCGATTTTTTTGTGTCTTCTTCAATTTCTTTTAATCATGTCTTACAGTTTTCAGTGTATAAGTCCTTCACATTCTTTGTTAAATTTATTCCTATGTATTTTATTCTTTTGGTTGTAATAACAGAAGGTATAATTTTTCTCAATTATTTTTCTGAAGTTTTGTTGTTGGTATGTGTAAATGCAATTGATTTTATATCCTACAACTTTACTGTATTCGTTTGTTGTTTCTAATAGTTTTCTAGTGGAGTCTTTCAAATTTTCTATATAAGAATCATGTCATCTGCAAAAAGTGACAGTTTAACTTCTTCTCTCCCAAGTTGGATACCTTTTATTTTTTTCTCTTACCTGATTGCTCTGGCTAGAACTTCCAATACTATATTGAATAGCACTGGCCACAGGGGACATTCCTGTCTTATTCCTAATTTCAGAAGAATAGGTTTAAGTTTTCCCCAATTCATAATGATATTAGCTGAGGGTTTGTCATATATGACCTTTGTTATGTTGAGAACCTTTCCTTCTATACCCATTTTATTAAGTGTTTTGATCATAAATGGATGTTGTATCTTGCGAAATGCTTTTTCTCCATCAATTCATATAATCATATGGTTTTTCATGTTTATGTGGTATATCACATTGATTGACTTGCATGTGTTGGACACTTTTGTGCCCCTGGGATCAGTCCCTCTTGATGGCAGTGCATAATCTTTTTAATCCATTGTTGTATTCTTGCTTTAAGATTTTGTTTAAGATTTTTCCATCTGTGTTCATCGGAGATATTGGTCTACAATTTTCTTTTTCTGTGTTGTCCTTACCAGGCTTTGGTATTAGGGCAATGTTTGCCTCATTGAATGAGTTTGGAAGTATTGCTTCTTCTTCAGTTTTTTGGAAGAATTTGAGTAGGGTAGATGTTAATTCTTCTTTGAATGTTCAATAAAATTCATTGGTGGGACCATCTGGTCCTGGGCTTTTGCCTTTGGGGAGGTTTTGGATGATTGTTTCAATTTCCTTACTGTTGATTGGTCTATTTAGCTTGTCTAGTTCTTCTTGGTTCAATCAAGGTAAGCTATATGTTTTTAGAAACTTGTCCATTTCTTTTAGATTTTTAAATTTTGTGGCATATATTCCTTCATAATATTTTCTTATGATCTTTTGTATTTCTGTGGTATCAGTGGTAATTTCTTCCCTTTAATTTCTAATTTTGGTTATTTGCATCTTTTCCCTTTTTACCTTGGTGAGCCTAACTGGGGGTTTGTCTATTTTATTAATTTGTTTCAAAGAACCAGCTCTTTGTTGCATTAATTTTCTCTGTTTTTCCATTCTCTATTTCATTTAGTTCTGCTCTAATTTTTCTTATTTCCTTCCTTCTGCTGACTTGGGGCTTTTTTTGTTCTTCTTGTTCTTTAAGATGGGTTGTTAGATTGTTTACTTTTGATTTTTTTTTATTTCTTGAGATAGGCCTGTGATGATGTAAATACCCCTATTATTAATATTACTTTTGCTGCATTCCAATAATTTTGATACATTGTATTTTCATGATTTTCTATGTATTTTAATCTCTTCTTTTATTTCTTTTTTGACCCAGTCAATTTTTAAAAACATGTTGTTTAATGTCCACATAAATGCATTTTTTTGTTTTGTTTTCTTTTTGAAGTTGATCTCCAGTTTCAGAGTTTTGTCTAAAAATACACTTGAATTTGCTGAGGCTAGTTTTGTGTTCCATCATATGGTCTATCCTTGACAATGTTCCATGTGCACTAGAAAAGAATGTATAGTATTTTGTTGTCAGATGAAGTGTCCTATAAATGTCAATTATTTTCAGTTGCTGTGGTGTATCCTTTAAAGCTGATATTTCCTTATTTATTTCCTGTTTGTTTGATCTGTCCATGGCTATTAAGGGGGTATTTAGGTCCACTACTGTAATTGTGTTTTTGTCAGTTTCTCCTTTTAGATCTGTTAGTAGTTCCTTTGTAAATTTTGGTGCTTCTTGTTCGGGGGCATATATATTAATGAGTGTCATGTCTTCTTGTTGTTGTATTGTTCTTTTATCATTATGAAATATCCATCTTTGTCTCATACTACCCTTTGTATCCTGAAGTATGTTTCATTGAGTGTAATTATGACTACTCCTGCTTTTCTCTGGATGCCATTTGATTGGAGTGTTGTTTTCCATCTATTCACTCTGAGTCTGTATTTTTCCTTGTGGCTGTGGTATGTCTCTTGGAGACAGCATATGGATGGGTTTTGTTTCTTAATCCAGTTTGCTACTCTGTGCCTTTTTATTGATGAGTAGTTCAGTCTTTTTACATTTAGGATGATGATTCATAAATGAGGATTTCCTGTGGCCATTTTGTCTTCTCCTTTTTGGTAGCTTGGTTTCTCGATTTCTTTGTTTTTTTCTCACTGTCAGTTTTTTAGTTTAATGGTATTCTATAATTTTTCCTTCTGTTTTTTTTTTCTGGTTATGAGTCTTAATTGTGAGGTTTTTTTTTGTTTGTTTTTCTTTTTTGAGTAGTTACCATATGTTTTATAAAAAGTTTCATATATGTAATGTATTCTTTTCCTAAGCATGCTTCTTATTGCGATTCTGTTTTGGAAATTTAAACCTTTACTTCTTCCCTTTTTATGTTTTTGTTGTCCCAACTTTTCCCCATTTATTTTGACTTTTTTATTTCAGGTTAAATAGCCTCCTTCAGTATTTCATGAAATGCCAGCTATGTGTTGGAGAATTCCCTCTGCTTCTGTATGTTTAAATAGTTCTTTATTCTTCCTTCTTATCTAAAAGATAACTTTGTTGGATAGATTATTTTTCCTTGGAAGTTTCTCTCTTTTACTATTTTGAATATTTGATTCCACTCCCTTCTGGCTTGTAGAGTTTCTGCTGATAAGTCTGATGATCGCCTGATGGTCTTTCTTTTAAAGATAATAATTTATTTTTCCTGGCTGCCTTAAGAATTTTTCCTTGTCTTTGATTTTTGACATCTTCAGTATAATGTGTCTTGGAGAAGGTCTGCTAGATATCAGGTAGGTAGAGGTTCTTTTTTCTTCCTGAATTTGCAGTTTCAGTTCTTTCCATCGGTTTGGAAAGTTTTCATCTACTATTTGTTTGAGTAACCTCTCTATAGAATTCTGTTCAGTTCTTTCTGGTAGTCCCAATTATTATAATGTTGGTCTTTATTGGAGTCAGATAGTTCTTTCATTTCTTTTGGCTTTCAAATTTCTCTCTTCTTCCTTTTGTGCCATATCTGTATTTCTGTCTTCAGTATCGCTAATTCTTTTTTTTTTTT
>PVJL010010908.1:0-46217 GCA_004026885.1 Lyroderma lyra
GAAAAAATAAGTATGTGCATTATATATGTATAGTGCCAATTCTGTATCTAATAAATGTTTTTAATTCTTTTACTTATGTTTATGAGTTAAAAGTGTAACCCTAGAAATCAGTAACAATATGTGTGTGCAAAATAATACCCTGGAATACAATAATCATTTTTAGATAAAAACTTTTTTATATAAAAAATTTTATACATAAAAAAAAAAAAAAAAAAAAAAAGAAGCAACACATAATGACAACCACTTGCCAAGAGGCAAATAAAGAGACCGACAGTCCTAACCTTAGGCAGTGGGTACCTGTAACTTGGTATAAAATTTCCAGGGCAGATTAATTAAGTGATTCAACATATGCCTCATCTCAAGTGGCTCAGATGCAAGCGGAGCCGAGAGGCTCCGGTAACCAGGTGAGAGGATTCCAGATGACTCTGTGATAACCAAACCTGATGAAAAAGATGCCACTGAAGAGTCAGGATAAAAACTGTTTCATGAACCAAACAGGAATGAATACATTTTATACATGATGCATTCCTAATGTCTAACTGTAACTAAATTAATAAACAATCTAAGTAGATATTTGTTTATCTACATACCTGAAAAGTTTACATACCCCTATGGGCCCAAAAGAAGGTTTAAGGAGCTTCTCATCGGTAAAATAAGAGATTGTGTTACATTTACAGTCACCTGCTATTAAGACATATATGGTATTTGCTGAATGATCACGTGAGTGCGCATCTATTTAACAACATGCAGCAACATCCAGCATTCAGCTCTGCTATGAGGGGTCAAAGCAATTCCAATGGACAGCAAAGTACCAAAAGCCTATTGGGAATTAATTTTCAACTGAAGTGGGTTTGCCAAATCTATAGGCTTGCCTAATGTGCAACACTCCAGGCAAGACGTCTGCTTGCCCAAGAAGACTGCCACTGACTATTAAAAATCAGTGGATAAAAAGCTGAATGGTATTAAAATCCCTCTTGCCACTACTTTTTCCTCTCTGAAGATGATCAAGTATAAGATTGGATTTATCAGACTCTTCCTAGAACCCAAACTTAGTCCTTATGAGGTGGGCCTGTGAAGAAGAAAGGATTAAAGGTCACCCTTAGTTAACATGACGGAAAGAAAGTGTGTTCTACAGTTTCCCTAAAGCTCAGAAAACCATAAACAGGCTGCTAGCTTGTATGTGCCTACAGAGCAAGTCAATCAATAATCCCAAAATCCACTCAATGATAAATTCACTTCATGTTATTAAGTTGCATTACTAACAGTTATAAATTCAATCCCTTTGACATTTTATTTTAAATGCTACAAATGCCACCGCAGAGTTCAAAAGCTGGGGTAACTTCCTAACCTCCTGATCAAATGCAATTCCTATAAGAAGAACTGGGAAGACATCTATAATCACATGGTCATCAAAATGCCCTAGTGTTTTATTAGAAGCATCGCATCATTCCAAAAATCATTTACTTCTCTGACCTTTAATTATAATACCTTAAAAAAAAAAAAAAAAAAAAAAAAAACAGCCAGACCAGGAAGGAAAAGTTTGAAAATCTGTAACACTTGTAATGGGATTTAATCACAATCAAAACCAAAGAAAAACTTCTTAATTCTCCTTCAGCAGTGATCCCAAGTATAAATGCACCTTGACTATTCTTGACTCCCCACTCCCACTGGAAAAAAACAGTTTGGCAAAGGATGACCTTTAACGCTAAAACATCGGAGGGTTTAACTTCCTAACCTCAGAGATGCTGCAGTACTGAGTAATTCAGATGATAGAACTGTCCTAGCACCTCAATATTATACACATCTGAAGGATTATTTAAGTGGTTTATGCACCACCAACCAGCTCCTTAAATGGTCAAAAGTACCAGAATGCAGTTGTGTTCTGTAAAGAGAATGATCACTTCAACAATGTATTTGTTTTTACCTTTAAGTAGGCTTTTCTACATTTAGAGAAAATATAATACATAAGGAACTTGTTTGTCACTTAAACCAGCATCCCATGGGTCATCCTCCCCCCATAACAGTTCACAAGGCGGCGGAGGGTGTGAAATTACACGTTCTAAGTAGCTTTGGAAACCAAATCACTAAAAGCCTCAAGATAAGGTCTTTGACTGAAACAGAAATAGTAGGTGCTGTACAATAGAGTTGCACATACATGCACCAAAAAAAAAAAAAGAAGAAAAAAAAGAAAGAAAGAAAGAAAAGAAAAGAAAACCCTCAAATAAAGTCCCAGGTGGGGACTGCAACCCTGCCTAAGAGCCCAGGAGAGGGCCCGGGCTTCCTGGGAGACCAAGTCCAAGAAGAGCTGGGCCAAGCATCCCTCGTTAAACAGAGTTTGTAGTTTCCACTCTTCCAACACCAGTCGCACATTCCCTCTGCCCGAATGCAGGCTGTTTCTGGGAAGATGGGAGGGCAAAGTTAAAAAAAAGTGGGGGTCAGCAGAGGATACTGGAGGTGAGTCAGGGACAGGAAGAAGTGCCCACCTCGTGGGAGGATGGGGGTGTTGTCACACACATGAACAGGTGGCAAGGTTCCCCGAGACCACATGCTGCCACAGAGCAAGTGCAGGTGGTGGGGGTTCCAAAGGAAAGGATGCAGAGGAGTAGAAGGCCGGCGCGGACAAGTTCAGAAGCGAGGGCACGGGAAGGGGTAACATGGTGTCCCAAAGTTGGCAAGTAGGTTTTGAAGGATTACACACACTTGGAGAAGGAAGAGCAACGCGAAGGCCACTTGGGAGTCACCTCTGGTCTCCCGTGCCCCTCATCACTGCTCCCCACACCCACGCGCGCCCCACCACACACACACACACACACACCCCTTGGCTCCGCGAAGGATACCAACCTTTGTCAGGGGCGCGCTCCTGCTGTTCGCCAGCTCGCGCAGACTGGCAGTGGCGCTGCCCGCCGCCAAGGGGAAGACCGGGGAGCTCGGGGCGCTGCCCGCCGCGCTGCCCCCGCCACCCGCAAGGTCGGAGGCCGCCCCCGAGCCTGGGCCGGGGCGTGCGGGCGGGCTACCGCCAGGGCTGGCGCCAGCGCGGGGCCGCTGGCGGATGCCGTCCAGCAGGCGCACCAGGAGGATGTTGGCGGGCAGCTCGTCCACGCCGCAGCCCACCAGGATGCGGCACTCGGGGCAGCGCAGCTCGTGGCGCGAACAGACGATGCTCTCCAGACAGCGGCGACAGAAGGTGTGCTGACAGGGCAGCACTTTGGCCGTGGTGTCCAGGCGCTCCAGGCACACGGAGCACTCCAGCAGGTCCAGCAACGACGACTCGTCCATGTCCTCGCCAGCCGCCGCGGCCGTGGCCGCCGCCCGCCGCCGCCACCGCTCTCCTGGCTTGTCGTCGTCGCCCTCGCTCTGCGCAGCAGCGGCGGCCGCCTTGGACGCGCACAGCCAGGACGCTCCGAGCAGCATGGGGGAGGCGCCGGCCGCCGCCGCGCGCAGCTGCCTAGGTCCCGGGGCCGGAGCGGGGCTCGCCGCAGGCAGCAGGCATCAAGGTGGCGCCCCGGCGGCCGCCAGGTACCCAGGCTCCTCCAGGACTTCCTTCACCCTGGCTGGCGGCCCGAGGCTCCCGCCGCAGCTGTGCAAAGTGACGCGCCGACCGGCCTGCGTAGCGAGGACCGGAGTTCCGCGCCCCGCGAGCCAACTCCCAGCCGGCGGAGCCCACCAGTCCTTCGGAGCCCTCCGCCCGCGCTCCCGGCTACACCTGTGCCGCCGCGGGTCTGCCCCGAGCAGGGGTCCAGGTGCACGGCCGGGCACGACACTCAGCCGACTCTGCGCTCCAAGGGGCCGCCAGCGGCCCGGAGCCCCGCAGGAGGAAGTGCGGGGAGCAGCCCGTCTGGTCCCCAGGGAGGCAGGGGCGCAGCGTGCGCGCTCCCCGGCGCCGCTGGTGAGCCGTGCCGCCCCCGTGGCGCTTCCATGCGCCCAGGGCCGGCCGGAGAGTAGCTACCCGCAGCGGGTTCAGCCGGACCCTTCCTCTTCCTCCGCTGCGAGCACGTGCGCGGGGAGCGCGCCGAGGTCACGGTCACTGAGGAGCGGAGGAAAGAAGCTGCAGCGCCCGCTCGACATCCCTTCGCCTGGGCGCACGCCGGCGACTAGTCCTTCCCCTCAGGGCACCTCCAGGGCTCCCAGGAACTCGGAGCGTGCGCTCTTACGCAGGCTGGGCCCTGTCCCCTCCAGGTGTCCTGAGTCTTCCCTTCGGCGCTCAGTGAACCTTCGACAGGGATGTCTGCACCCCCACGCTGCCGCGAAGCAAAGTTTGGGCAGTGTTATCCCGACTGCCTTCCTTGCCAGCGCTGGCGAGCAGCCTGGGGGTATAACCAACACCCGGGCATCCTCCTCCACAACTCCCGGGAGCGCTCCCGGTCCGGTACCCTTTCCGCGCAGAAGTGACAACCCCGAGCTGCGGGTGTGGGTGCGGGGACGTCCCACGAAGCAGGAGGGGGAGGCGATGGGGTCGGCGGGGGCGCCCAGGGTCGGCTCCAGTTCCTCCCGGCGGCTGCCCGCCCTCTCCGGAGTCGAGGCGGGCTGGAGGCTGAAGCCGCTGCCCGCCAGACCCGCAGCCTCGCGCCGGGCACCAGGCTCCGCGCCGCGCCCTGGCCGGCGCAGTGCGGGGAACCCCAGCGACCACTACGGCGCCGTCTCTTGAACCCCACTGCAATTTCTCCTGGGGAGGCGCGGAGGAGGAGGAATTCGCGCTCTCCTTCCCGACGCCCCGGCTTCTGCGAGCGTCAGAGGAACGGAAGTACGTACAGAGGACCGGGAGCAGCCGGGAAGTTTGGCTGTGGGCTGGGGTCGACTGCAAAGATTCCCTGCAGTGCGCTGCCCTCTCGTGGCCGCTTGGTGTTCCCAGCGCAAACCGCGGTCCGAGAGCTGCACGCTCCCAAGCCAGGTAGCTGTCGCCAGGGCCAACGGCAGAAGAGGCAGGCGTTCAGGGCCCACCGGGCAGTCAGGCTAACCGGTAATTTATGAAGTTCAGTGTAACTTTTTTTAACTTTTCAGGGACAGAGTAACATTTGTTGAGACTTAAAAGCCAAGAACATGCCTGTACATTGTTTTCTATAATCCTCTAAATGGCCCTGTGAGACAGTTGTTTAACCTCATTGTACATGTGAGGAAGGTGAGGCTTCTAGCTGAGTTTTGTTAGCTCTTGTATATCCAGAACCTAAGGCACAGAAAAGATCACATTCTGTTAGCATATAAATCCCTTTAAGCTACACACAGCCACTCCTCGTTTAACGACATACCTGTTTAAGGACTGCTCAGGCTTACCTGCCAGTTCTCCAGCTCGAGGAATCCCCTTTCTCAGTCTGTCTCCTTCTGGCAGTCGGTTAGTATTCACACAGGAAGGGTTCGCAATCACGCAAGACTACACACATTTCACTTTAAAGTGTGGTAGCATGTGGCTATTGAAAAATACATACCCATTGGCTCCAGGACACCACCAGACATCCGCCTTTAAGCTCCTCGCTTATCCACCAATTTGCTTAAAGACCTGGTGGTAGGAATGAACTTGGCCATTAAGTGAGGAGTACCTGTATTTTTACAAGGTAATATCCCCAGTGCCTGGGCACCTAGTAGGTTATCAGTAAATATTTGTCTCAGAATCATCCATCTCCTAATGGTAGTTTGAACACATAAATCTTAGCATCTCAATTCCAGGTCTCCTGAGTTCCTGTCAGACTGACAGTTCCCAGAAACTTTGCTGCTGGTGACAGCAGGAGGCCTTCCAGACCTGCTTTGTGGCCATCCCTCAAAGTAGTGTGTGGCTCTCCCTGTTCACATCAGCACTGTGTGAGATAGAGGGCATCTCCGAGCTACCTGGCTAACCAAAACCTGGGAGCAGGCTGAGCAGAAGGGCCAGAGAAAGGGAACGCACCTCCCAGTGACCAGAAACGCCTTCATATCATCTGCTTTTTACTCTGACGCTGGCTCAGGAACAACAAAGGGGAATTTTGGAAAGGACCCAGAATGGTTGATCTAAAAGCGGGTGGCACAGACACAGGACACAAGGGGGAGCTTGCAGGGGGAGCCCTCAGACACCGGGATGGCCACCAGGAGCAAGGGCCCACTGTGATGACATGTCCTGCGAGCTTTGGGTTGTGAGCAAGGGAGGCCAACTTTAGCTAGGTTTTCAAAGGAGTGGAATAGATGGTGAGATTCAGGACCCCTGGCTGAGAACTAGGCCAGATGACTACAGACGGCCCCCAGTGTGTCTTGCTCTCCACCCTTGTCAATGTGATGACATGCTCCTTCCCTCTCTTATACCAGCTGTCTCTGCTTCCCAGCCCACATGATAAGAAACAAAGTCAAAGCTCCAGAAGCATTTTATCCCTAGCTTCAGCCCCTGATGAAAGGCGCTCTTCTGACACTGTCACAGGCTGGAAGTTACAAAACCCTATCAACCTAGGTTGGCCCAGATGCTCGCTCTCTGGACCAATGTGTGCTGCACAGGAACAGGATTATCTGAAACCTGGCAGCACCCTTGGGAGTCACACAGGACAAGTGAGAGTTTCCAGAACAAGTGGCATGCCAGGCAGATAGAATGATAGATACCCGTGCCAGGGCCCCAGAATTACCCCTCTGTCCTCAACTTCTCTCTCTATTGGGTACAGCTGAGGCCAACAAGAGCAAGCGCAGGGCAACTGAACCCACCCTTCTCAGACCTCCTCTGCTTCCCTTCAGCCCCTGCCTTCACCCACCCCCATGGCACAGATGGACTGGGCAGGGTGTGGCATTGAATGAAGCAGGGCTGAGCTAGACGATGAAGCATGGCGGGACTCGGTGAGCTGCCTGCACCTTGCAAAATGGGTAACTACTACTCAGCCCAGCCAATCACATGCTGCCTTGAGAAAATGAGAATGCAATATTGCCAGAACCTTCTAGTTCTCCAGAGATATTGGAAACCCTGCTTTTTATGTGAGATCTCCTAATGTTCAACAATCAGCAACCAATTCAGCTCTCAAAACAACAAAACAAAACAAAACAAAACCCCACCATACTAGCCAAATAAAATGAATGCATGGCCAAGTTGGCCCAAAGGCCACCAGTTTGCAATTTCTGGTTGAAGTAGCCAAGTAAAATGTACTGCAGTGCAAAGGAATTTGAGGGTGTGAACGAAATAGTTGAAGTATTACGCATACAGTGTTATATTACTCGGTTAAATTTGCACATGTTTAATAAGTCAATCATATAAGTAAATGATGGAGAAGACCTGACTTAACAGTCATTCATACAAAAAGGTCTTGAGAATTCAGGCGACCACAAGCATAATATGAGCCAACATGAGTCACCAGAGTGGTATGGCTGCCTAGAAAAGTAATGAAATCTCATGGTGCATTAATGGAAGCTGAGGGTTGGGATATGGAAAGAAATAATCTTATTGTACCTCAGGCTTGTCAGACCCCATTTGGGGGATGACTTTCAAGTCTGAGAGTAAATATTAATGACAAGGTGGTAAGGGATCTAGAGGCCTCCTCCAGGAATTTAGGATGAAGGAAGAGAGGTACAAAACCCACCCTGTCTCCTCTGAGTTTCCTCTTCTTTGAATGGACAAAGAGGAAACTCAAAGACAGGGTGTGTCTTGGCTGCTCAAGGTCTGAACTCCTTAGATTCGGGTGATTCTCCACTTGCTGATTTGCAGCTAGGGTGTGGGGATGTGACTCAGGCTCAGCCCATTGACAGCTATTTCCCCAACTCCCATGCCCTGAGAGGTGAACTGAAGATGACAGATACAGCACCATGGAGTTCCAGGTTCCAGGGCAGGTGAGGGAGAATGGCAGGGCCAGCAGCTGCACAGCCCAGAGTCTGGTGCCCCCAGATGATGTCTGGGAAGAGGGTCTGACTCTTGTCACCAGACCAGCCCCAGGCATGACTGGGGTGGTGAGCCCGGGCTGTGGCGTCTGCTGCTTTGCCAGCCTTTCTGGTGATCCTACAGGTTTTGCAGTTTTATTTGTTAGTTCCTTTTTCACTAAATCAGCCAGAGTCAGTTTCTGTTGTTTGCAACAGGGAACTCTAATTGATACACATTATTAATTATCAGTCAGAGACCAAGAAAGGCCCTAAATTTGAGACAATTGTCACCATGCTGAACAGCAACTCCTCTTGGCCTTCATGCTAGAAAAGTACCAGGGTAAGCCATTCATTCATTCAACAAACAGCTCCTGAGTGTGTTCTGCATGTCAGGCATTTGGTGAGAGCAGATTGACAGACCAGGACAGGCGATGTGATGCAGTGAGTAGCACCTGTCACTGGGGGGTGTCGGGACCCCAGCTGGCCTAACTCAGGCAAGTGACATCATCTCTGTCAAATTTAGTTATGTCTTCTGTAACTGAAAGATGAAAATATTTCAGCTCCTTAGAGGAAGGAGGCCATTGAAATCTCTAAGATTGAATGTTTTAGGGGGGAAGTTAAAATAAAGTTAGGAAGTCAGGTTTCAGCTAAACATAGAGAAGGGCTTTTTACTAGGCTGAGTTGTCCAACAAAGCACTGGCTATTCTATGATGTGGAAGCCCCTCACTGAAAGAATTCAAGCACAATTAAGTCTGTGAGGAATCTTGTAAAAGAAGTCAATTTTGATTTCTTCAGCCCTTCCCACAAAGCACTTCTGTAGTGGACATACTCGAATGGTACTGGTCAGCCCAGCACCCCTCCTTGTGGGTGCTCATCCCCAGTCCACATGACCTTATCCCCAGTCCACATCACCCTCGAAGAGGATGCTGCCCAACAGGCCCTGTGGCCAAGACTGGCCAATGAGAATCGTTCACCCCTTGAGATAGCAAGTTCAAGGCAGGCACATAACTAAGCAGCACCCATGAGCTTCAAACCTGAGAGTTGGCATATCGGTATAGATACGGAAGCAAGGAGGAGGTTCTCTCTTCCTTTTGATTCTGAGCCTTGAAGATGTAGAGCCCAGGATTTCAGTGGCCATCTTTCCTGCCATGTGCAGAAGGCCTGCTGAGCATAGGTGAGAGCAGGGGCGAAAGGTGAGAGGAGCTGGGAAGACAGGGGTGGAGAAGAAGAGGGAGAGGCAGAGGAGGAAGGGGGATGGAGGGGGTGGAAAAGGCAGCAAGAGAGAGTCCTAATGATGCCATTTGACCATTGGAGTCCCTGGATGAAGCTGTGCCTAAATCATACATGAACCACTATAATCTGCTTTTGCTTAAGCTGCTTTGAGCTGAATTTCTGTCACTTGCAGTCAAATGAATGTCAACCAAAGCACCCCTTCATGTGGCTGCCCTGCCCCATCATTTACCTAGGTCCCAAGCTTGCAACAAGCCTATCTTGAAAGCTTCCTCTACCTCAGTCCCTCATGTATGCCTAGTTATCAATTTTGGCAGCTTTCTAAATTCATAATGGGCTTGTATCCCCCCAAGTGTCTCCCATTTACATTGCCACAGCCACCAGTTCTGCCCCTCCTTCTCTCTAAGTGGACTAAGGCTCCGCTGTCCTCAGCCTCCTCTGTCCTCCACACCACAGAGCCTGCCTTGCTCCCTGACTCCCAGGGCTGCGCCTGCTTCCTGAATAGGCTGAACAGACATACTGCTCTAAATGAGACAGAAAATAACAGTGCAGTCCCATTTCAAACAGCACGTACGGTCCGCCTACTGACACCTTGAACTTAGCCCAGTGAGACTAGGCTGACCATACCCATACGTACAGTTTGAAATGGGACAGTACTGTTGTTTCGTGTCCCACTGAAAAAGACAGAGTCTGCTCAGCCTACCCCGACTCTAGCTTCTGAGCTCCTTTCCAAACTCACCCCTACCTGCCCCCTACTATGTGTAAGCTCTGCTGCATCTTTCTGCTCTTAGTTGAAACTCCAGCTAGCTCACAGACCACCTCCTCCAGGAAGCCTTTCCTAACGCCCTTCCTTTGAATCCGATTGGCTCTTTCCCCTTGTGTCTTTCGTATTTTGCCTTACCTTACATGTATTTTGCATGACTTATAGTCCCTCCAGCCCACAGACTCCTCAAGAACAAAGACTGCTTTATTGGTCTTCAATAGTCATCAAGAAATGTCCTGAGTATAGCAGATATTTAATAAATATGGGCTAAAATGAATTTGAAGAGGCTGAACCAGTTGACCTCTAAATTCCCTTTTATTCCAAAAATATCATAATTATTATGAGATCATAATAAATGCTTTAAGCATCTGAGATCTGGTTTCTATTGCCCTTTCTTTTTATAAGAAGAAACAAAGCTGTCAAAATGAATGTCACGTAGCATGTGTCGTGAATGTGGGCATGCTGTAATGATAGCCAGCAGCTATGGAACTCACTCTGTCCAGTACTTAGAATATCTGCATCTGTAGACAGGAGGCACAGACCTGGGACCCTCTCAGCAAACACCTAACTTTTGACATCAGTTCTCTCTTCTCTGCAAAGCACATGGACTTCTCTCCACTCAACACCTGGCCCACCGACTCCTTATCCATTGGTCGTTCTCACGAGCATGCCCCCTGGCATCATTAGCCTTTCATGTATGTGAATCCTCATTCAGCATGTAGGGCACTGTCCTCAACCCTAGAGAAACAGCAGGGAGAAATTTTGCAACTCATCTTCAGGATCTGCAGCCTGTTTGTGAACTGCGACATGTTACCATGAAGGGCAAAATGAGAGAGTCAGGCAGGAGTGCTCCGGGGTGGAGGGGCTGAGTCCAGTGGACAGACTGCACTTGCCTGGACTGGAGGAGGGGAGAGGACCCCCAGGTCCAAGATGCAGCACAAGGATAGAAGAGACCTCCTTGGAAATAGAACAGAGAGTGGTAAGTTTGGAGAGTAACTCAAAGGCATGGAGTGGAAGCACCAGACAGTCAAGCTAAGTGAATTGACTGAACCCCGGAGGCCCTGCAGAACTACCAAGGATCTCTCCCAGCGTTTTGCAATGTTTTAGGAAGGCTTAGCTGGGCAGCCCTGAATACAGTCATTTAGGGCACGGAGAAATCCTTGGGAGGCACAGGATTTGAACTCGTTTAAAAAATAACATAGGGTGCATAAAAACATGACTGTACTTAATACCACTGAACACTTAGAATGGTTAAAATGGTAGGTTTGTGTTATGCACATATTCCCACAATTTAAAAAATAAGGACAAAAAATAAAACAACACAGGAGTAAGGACTCGGGTGCTAAGGACAGACCTGGGCCTGCAGGACAACGTGCAACAAACAGTTGAAAATATATAACAAAGCTAGATCAGTCATGGAGTAAGAATTAGCTGTAAAGCACAGCCTATGCCCTCTGTATGGGTGAACTCAATCCTCTGCACAACCCTAGGAGGCGCCATACACTGCCTCCATTTTACAGGTGAGGAAATTAAGGTGGGGAAGGGATAAGTCACTTGTCCAAGGTCACACAGCTACTCTTTGGAAGAGTCGGGATTTGCATCCAAAAGGTAGAACTCCAGAGTCTATTTTGTGTCCACCCAAACCCTGGAGCTCATGAATAAGGCAAGAGCTAAAAATGCACCCTTGAAATTATCAGAGGCTGTAGGAAGGCGCAGGAGAGGGAATGCTTCCATCCATGGAGAAGACAGGAGGAAAGCTTTCACAGGGCAAAGCCCTGGGGACACAGCGCTTCAGGGGAGTGAGAGAAGTGACAGCGAGGAACACAGACAGATGGGCCACAAGGGTCAGAAAAGAACTAGAGAGGGTGGTGAGAACTTACAGTCACCTCACCAGTCCACACACTAAGGAGAGATGGGTGAGAGGGAGTTACTAACCCAGAGCCATGCTGGTACCAGCAATGTCGACCTGCGAGCCTCAGGATAGCCACGCACATTCCCAGCTGCCTCTGATGCCTCCTCCTCCACGCAGCCTGCTCCATCCTCCAGCTGAGTGCTGTCCTGCCAGGGCGTGGGCTACAGTCAACCAGGCATCTTCTTTCCAACATGGCCAGTTCATTGCCTTTCTACAAGGTACCTAGGCTGCCCAAGGCTGTTGATTTAAAAGGAGGTGAGTTAAACCCCCTTTACCATTTTGCTAAGGGCTTCAGTGAGACAACGTATGTGGGGAGGAGGCTGTCAAAGGCCAGCTCGTCTGCTCTCAGCCCTCACTGCCCCAGTCCGCACTGACGCTGAGCACCCAGCCCCCGGCAGCAGGGGTCGCTGCACTTGGGAGCTTTCTCTGGCCACCTGAAGCCTCCTTGGCTTGCATATGTGTGACAGGCTCCACACGCTAGGGCCAACCTCCACCGATGGCAGAGGACAGAGCTCTTTGTGCCTTGGGAAGGAAAATTCTACACTGGTTCTCCAGTCCCCCCGCAGGGTTAAGCGTCGCTTACCGAACGGCTAATTAGCTGACTTCCTCTCTGTGTGTCACTGTCCCACACCCCTGTAGGTGTTTCCTACAATCCCCTCCCAAATCAGCTACTTGCTCTCAAATCCTTCTCTTAGGATCTGCTTCTGGGGAAACCCAAACCAAAGCAGCATGCAATCTAGCAAGCAAAGAGCGCCACCCGCTTCACTGACAGTGTGTCCCCTTCCTGCTTCTCAGTAAGCAGGTACTGAATACACTTAGGAAAAAAGAAATGCCTCCTCTCACTGGTTAGACACAAGAGGAAAGAGAGTAGGAGGAATCATGGATACCCTAGACCCCAAAAGGGAGTCCAGAGGGCCCAATAAGGCCAGGTAACAAGTTTATTTTAGGCACACGAGTTGGAGGTGCTGGCAGCCCAGGGAGGCAGATGTCTGGAAGTGAAGGATGTGATTCAAACAGAGCTCCAGAGAGAGGTAAGAGCTGGGGATGTGAATCTGGGAGTCATTTTCCCAGAGGTGATGGATGAAGCTGTGGGTGAGAAGATGAAGCACTGTTTCTTCCTTCGAACCTGCAGGGCAGAAGCTTGCCCACTGCCTGCACAGAGGAGAGGGGAGGAGCCTGCAGCAGGCGGTCTCATCGGGCACGGTTACTGAGAACACTTTCCATCTGCAGGTTGCAAAATGTTTTACAGATGTGATTTTGTGCTACACAAAGCTGCCATGCCCAACACAGAGAGGGTGATAGAGGACCAGTCTCAAGCTTGCAAAATACATGCCGTGGATTTATTTCACTTTTTGAGGCAGTTGTTTGGGTAATTGCAGTGTGATTATCATTAGTCCAAATGCAGGATAGGGTATTGCTGTACAGAGTCTCACCTTTGTTTCTTATTAGTGAGCTACATGGATACCCAAGTAAGCTGTCCTGTGGGAGTTAGCAGCCTCTTTCCTGTGTAGGTGGAGCCCGAGGTACCTTGGGTCAGGCAAGAAATACTTGAGTGCTCCCTTCAGTTTTGGACAAGTAAAACAGATAGGTATTCATGGCCTTGAGAGACAGTCGATAGGACCATGTTTTTGTGATCTAACAAAAGCTACTCTTCCCTGAACCTCTTGGCATGTAAAAAGCTAAGTGTCGGTGAGTCAGTTTCCATAATCTTCTCACCCTCCGCCAAGATGCTGTTCTTACTGCAGTGTGCTGGAAGGAGAGGCCACCCAGAGCACAAGTGGCCACCCATCCAAAAAGAAGCAAGGTTGGTCTGATAGCCCGGGTCTTGGTGGTCATGGGACAGCTGACCCAGCTGAGCATGTGACTGAGGCTAGGAGACCTCCCCTCCCCAGCCTTCTCTGGGACAATGGCTGTGTGTGTGAGTAATTTCAAGAGCTGCCTCTTGGAAAGCTGTGTTGGCTGAAGGTGGCCTGAGGGGCGGGCCTGACCCCCTGGAATGTCTCCTGGTGGTCCACCACTGCCTCGGTTATAAAGGAGAATAAAAGTAAAAGAGGGTGGGTCACAGTGGGGGAGCCTACACTGGGGTCCTCCCCCTTCTCTCAAAGCCCAGCACTGACAGGGTGACTGTCACTCTGCAGGATGCCTGGGGCCAGCAGGGACACCACAGGAAGCAATGGTAGCAGATGCCAGGGGTCTGGGGCACTCACACCCACCAGTTCTCCCCCGCACGATTTGGGAAACAAAGCCAGCCCCTTCAGGACCGTGCAGAGGGAGTTCCAAGATAAATGTCTGGACTTAACCTGATCAGATGTGGGCTTGAGTGATTACTTGGAACATTAACAACATTTTAAACATGAATTTGTTTAAACTCATGGAGTAGCTCATTCAATTAAATAAATAAATCATCATTTATTCTCTAAAGCAATGAACATTTTGCTCTGATAAGGTATCTCCTCATTATTGACTATAGTTTCTATAGCACTGTGACAAAAATATTTCAAATTCTTTTTGGTTATTAAAAATAATCCTTTCTTTCACAGTCTTCAAAAGAATTATAATAAATTCTTTTCTCCAATTTGGATACATAACACACTTTATTTTAGTTTGGCTCAGGATCTTGGAAAATACTTAAACTTGGATGCACACTACAATTATTAAGCTAAAGTACTGCAGTGGTAATATGTTTCACACAATACAGAAAATCCCTTATTTAAATTACAGTCATAAGCAAAATGAATGAAAATTGAATACAAAAAAAAAAGCTTCCAGAATAATCACAGCATAATTGACATTGAATAATATTTAATATCTGAATTCATGTCTCGGCAGAAGTACATCCTAAATCACCCAAGGGGAGATTGTCAATTATAACTAATACTGCTGTGTTTTCTAGAAATATGTGAAGTACTTTATGAAAGATAGAGAGCGAAAGTAGAACAATCGATCTCATGAGAAAGAGTAATGGAATCTCTTCACTGATAAGATAATATTCAGCTCCTTTTGAGGAAAGATTAGAATTGTGAATCTGCCTGGAGTCTCTTTTATTCTGAGCTGTGGTGAAACACATAGACCTTCTGAGAACAAAATGCACCTTGAAAGTTTGCGTATGTGTCAGCGGCCATCACTTTCAGAGACTCCAGGACTGACCAACCATTCTTGACATTTCCCTAATGTCAAGGATCTCAGACATTCCTTAAAAAGCCAGGGCATGGCTTCATGTGTGCTTAGGATGGTGCTGGCCAAGAAAAGCTTCATGAAGGCAGAAAGGTGACCCCAGCTACAGGATCACGGACTCAGGTTTAGAACGACCCCTCACTCAGCCCTCATGCCCCCCGCCAATGCTCCTGCAGCGTGATGGCCTAGCACATTTGCACGGACGTCGCCAGCGAGGAGGGCTGCTTTATCAGCAGGCGCCATGACCTGGAACGTCCTTCCACACACCAGGCCTGCCTCCACCTTCTAGTAGCACTGACCTATTTTCCCTTCTCTAAGTGACTGGGGATGAATGTGGTCCCTGACCACACGACTACAAATTATCTGAACTCATGACTTTTGGTGTGTTTATTTGCTAAGAAGTCACCTGATGTGCCTGGCACGGACTCTGTCTCGCCGTGCTTGCTCTTATCCAGAACAGGAGCAGTACTCGTAGGATTGTGTCACAGGATGTCATAGTGAAATGTTGCAGTTACTGATTGACGTGTAAAAAGAAAAAAAACACCTCTAAATTTAGTGGCTGAAAACAATGGTACTGTTTATTTTGTTCACACGTCTGTTTGGGCGGGCTCAGACAGTGGGAATGGCTTCTATCCTCCACTCAGCTTGAAGGTGGTGAAAGGCTGCCCAGCCTGGCCCGCACCACATGGGCCTCTCCACTGGCCTGGGTCCCCAGCTGAGTGTGGTCAGAGAGAGCTTGGTAGAAGCCTCATCACCTCAGAAGTCACACAGGGTGACTTTGTGTGGATCCCATTCATCCAGACAGTCACAGACAGTAGTCACAAGACCTCGTCCTGGTTAAAGAGCTGGGGAAATACACTCCCTCCCTGATGGGGGAGTTGCAAGTGTTTAGAAGAGCATATGGGATCGAAAACCCTGCTGTCGCCCTTTTACTGGGAAAATACCATCTTTCAAATACAGTAGGTTTGCAGCCTCACTCTAGTTCCAATGATAGTAAGTGCCATCTGCCTGTGTTAGTGGTTCAGAATCCATCACAGCAACTCCATCGCCCTGGAGCAGTCCCGCCCACTTGCAGAGCTACCCTTACTTGTTACTTGCCAGGAAGGTAAGAACTGAATCTTGCTGACCAAGTACTCCAGAAGGATAGATACCTAGGCATCGTCAGTAGGCTGCCCAGCCTACTGACACCTTGAATCTAGCCCAGTGGGACGAGGCTGACCTAAGTACAATTTGAAATGGGACGATACCATTGTTTTCTGCCCCATTTAAAATGGAACATATGGTCAGCCTAAGTATTAGGCCAATAGGATTTTATTTATAATCCACTTTATGCCTTTTGTACAAAAATCGCTGTATGCATTAGATTCCAGCATCCTTCCTCTACCTTCCAGCTCTTTGTCACAAACAAGATGAGGAGAACGAAGAGAGGCAGGGAAGGGACCCTCCTGGGACCTGCAGTCTCTGAGCAGAGAAATACTGTGGGGCTCAGCAGAAGTGCTGGGCTTCTGTTTTCAGGGCCTACTTGCATTCTGAACATTTGACACAGAATTGGGGGAAGGAGGACTGCGAGATTTGTGGGCTCAGTTTCCCATAATTAGGGTGGCAGAATTTAAGATTGAAAGTTCTTTTTACAATAATAAGAACACAAGGCCCATAGAAAGATGTAGGAATCATTCCAAGACTATTATCTTCAGGAAAAGAAAATTAATTCAATGTCCTTTAAAATTCACCTAATTGCATCAGGATTAGTAGAGTTGAATTCCTAATCTATTGATACAAGTTAAATATCATTTGCACCCACACTTTATGAAGTCTGATTTTGCCTGTAAAGCACACTGGGATAATAAGTATTTATATCACGTAAATAGAAAATATATTTTTATTAATCAGTAATGAGTTGCATTTGAAGGAAGCAATTTAATTAAACTTGCAATACAATAAATAACTGGTCATTAAAAAACTATTAGTGCTCTTGGATTTCCTGCGTTTGCCTGCCTTTAAGTAATCACTTCTCTATACTTACTTATGTTATTTATAATTAAATACAAAAGCCATTTCAAAATGCCATTAAGGCCCTGAATTAAATTCACATTAGCAATAAAATTCAGAGTTAGAACTTCTTCTATGTCTCCTTCAGGTCTCTCTTTACAGGTGAGGGCGTGTTGAAGTTGTATGCCCTCACAAAAAGCGCTTCGGAAAAGCTCACACTTCTCATTGATAAAATGACAAACCTCCTCAGAAAGGGGTCCCCACTTTCAACAGCCCTCCATTATGTTCATGCATTCATTCCTTTGTGTATTCCCTCAGGAGACATAGTGAGCAGAGTCAGGCGCTTGCTAAGGACACCCTACCGGTAAGACAGGGCCCCTCCCCTCTAGTGTGGGAAGCAGGCTCCTGGCACAGAGGAGGCCCTAGGTAGACATTTATTAAGTGAATGAATCAAATAATGGTGGCAGTTTGGAAAGTAACAGCATACAGTGAGGACTAGGCAGCACGTTATGCCCAACAACCCTAACTGGTCCAAGTGCGTCCCAGTGTAAAGAGGACCGGCATTGCTAACGCGTAACTCTTCCCAGCGCCTTCCCTCTCCCTGACCTCTGCAGACTTTGGGGGGAGCGGGGTGCTCTGCGCCTCAGCGACCTCACTGACAAGATTTTCCAGCCAGTTCTTTGGCTCTGTAACGGAGAGAAGAGAGGCGATGGAAGTGGCAGGAGGGAAGGACCAGAGGTAGGTGGGCAGAGACTGAGACAGCAGTTCTGAGTTGAGAAGAGAAGGGGACAGTGGGCTGTGGTGTATCAGGAGGGTGACCACACACCTGCTTCGCCCAGGACACTCCCAATTTATGTGTTTCTTCCCATGCTTTGCCCTGTGTCAACTTAGCAAAGCAGGAGCTCCGCTTCCTGAATTCCTTTCCTGGACGTCTCTGGGTGAAAGTGGGCACAAGACAAAAGCATGCAAGGCTTGGAAGGCAGAGGCAAAGTAGCAGGCTTGCTCTCTGTGCTTGAAGTTGGGTGGAGGGCCAGGTGCCACTGCATACCCACCCTGATCTGTGGGCTGGTCTTGTGGGTGGGGAGGCAGCCTGGCCCTTGGGGTATGTAAGAGGTACAGAAAGGCACAGCTTCCGGCGCAGGCCAGCCCTGTGGCTGAGGCTGGAGCTGGTGAGAGACAGAGGTGGCTCCCATTTGCCCTCGCTCTCTCACATGACCTGCAGCTTTCCTCCCGACCTGAAGCCCAGGCCAGAGGCAGAAGCGACAGACTTGCATTGGACTTCTTCATCCACTCCAACAATTACACGGGTCTGCTTCCCGTACTAAATGCCTTATTCTGCATCACCCAGAGGGCTCTGCTTCTGTCATGGAACCCCGACCAACACAGTTGTCTCAGCACAATGATTACTCGTGCTCCTTCCTGGTTTAAATGATAAATTATACGAGGGCTGTCTGGAGAAAATCCAGCCATAAGGGCCTCAATTTTTCATGTTACATGGTTGGATATTTTAAAGACAGCCCTCCAATGTTCACCTAAGTATAAACTGATGGGAAGCAGGAGGATTTTTAAATGATGGCTGTGGTTGCTGTGGGTTAAATATCCCGTTCATAGAACTAAAGCCACAAGAAATTATGTTGAAATTTCTTTTTCTTGCTGGAGTTGAGTCTCTTTGATCCAGTCTTCCTAAAACTGGGCCATTAAGCTCATTGCTTTATAAACTTAATCCATGCAGAGGTAAGAACCATATAAGTAATATTCGAGTGTAGATAAAAGAGAGATAGCAATGATCCACTCCCGCAGAAGATAACCTTGTGGCGGAGACACTGTGTCACTTTCAGTGACCATTAAAGTAACAAGACCAGAGACTGTGTACCCACCACTCCTGGGGCCAGTCATACCCCAACAGCTCATAGGGGAGGAATGTCTGGCTTGCTCTGTCGCCTTTCCTTTTGCTCTGTTCACCTTGTCTACCACCCCGACCTCCCCAGTTTCAGACTCCAGGTTTTGTTTTGTTACTGAGAGTGCAGGTCTAGCCTACCATCCCTCCCTTTGTCCTCTCTTCTCCATGGTACTGAGGACCCTTTGAACTCTCAAAGTCATTGGTAGCTACAGAAAATGGAGAAGGCCCACAGAAAAATCAACTCTAAACGGGAGCAGTGGGGAAAGAAACTGAGGGATTGGGATTCTTTTTCCTGAAAAAGTGGTTAAGTTTGGAAGTGGAGTTGGCAAATAAGAGAAGATACTGCCCAAATAGGCAGTTATGAATTCCCAAGTGAGCCACTCTATTTGCTGAAAGCAATTTAGATTTCCTTAGATGCATTGTGACCCACAGTGGTTATATTGTACAAGGTATGGTATTATGCAAAGACACGGTACATTTTCAGAACCAAATTAAATGACTTGCTCACATGCACAGCTAGTAGTTTACAGGTCCTGCATCTGTGAAATGGGGTAATTATAGTCTCCCCAGCACACTTGTTTCAAAGACCGGATGAGTTAATGTGTGCAAAGCACTTAGAATGGCTAATAGTGAGCCTTCCTTCTATACATGTAGCCATTAGGCTTAGAATTACCATAATGATCGTTATCAATTTTAGGGTCGCACTAAGGCTGGAATAAACACCGCCCAACTTTGCCTAGAACCAGAGCTGTCTTTCAACCAGGAGCAGACTGGCAGCTGAGTGCTGTGGGCCAGCAGCCTGGCGCAGAGCCGGCACGCAGGTCGTGCTCCGTAGGTGTCAGTCTCTTTCTGTCTCCCGTCGTACAATGTGCTGCAGTGTTTTTGTCAAAACTCTTTCCTCTCCTGAGGATTTTATGAGACTCTTTACCTTTCAGTTGGCTACTCCTCACCCATCGGCCCCCTTTCCCCCCAAATTTTTTTTGACAAAGTAATCTACTAAATAATCTACCAGAATACGTTTGTTCTCTCACAAGCACTTAGCTGCTGGCATCATTCTGTCACTTGCCGCGTCTTCTGAAATGCAAAGTTTTCATGCAGCCGAGAAGAACGCCTCGTACTGATCAGCTGACAGGCCAGGGGGCTCTCTGGTCTCCATTTCCCCTTTCCCGCAACACACTACCAGGTGAATTTTGACAGGTAAATCGTTCTAGGTCATTAAGATTATGATTCCTAACTAATTGCTGACGACATGTGTCCAGAGAGAACAATTTTTAAGTGTTGTTCTTTCCTCCTTACGTTATCTTAAGTATTTGTGGATTAAAGGTTAAGGAGAACTTGTCTAATTATTCTTCTTGAGATACATTCTGAGAGGCTTTTATTTTAGTTTGATTTCTTCTTTGTTTGTTTGTTTTATCCCCAGGAGTATTATTTTACAAATACACACTGTCATGCACTGTGCCATGCCTAACATTTCTTTTTTTGCTGCTGTACGAGTGTACCTACTTTTGATTTTTGTTGGAGTCTTTAAAAATTGAGTGTAGAGGCTTCCCCGTGGTCGACCTGAGGGTTGTCAGGCATCCTGCTGGAGGCCGGTGATCTGAAGGACCCCCATCTGGATTATTCAAACATGCAGTCTCTGAGAGCACCTGGTTAGTCCCCTTTTGGATACAAAACTGGGCTCCGCCCGTCTAAAGTGCTCTATGGCAAGAAACTACATCCTCAGTTCGCCACCATTCCTCATTAGGCACCGCCACCTGCTCTTTCCCTCTCCAGGATGTCTTCAGGATGTGCCTCTACTGGTTCATCTGTCTGTCCTTTCTCCTATCATCTTGGCCCTATTTTTACAATAAATTTAGTCCTTCTTTTTCTTTTTTTCGCCATTGCTGCTTTTGTATCTTCATTTTTATCTTTTTAACATTGTGTCACACAGAATAATATTGATGAATTACCCAGCATGGGGTTCTATTAAAATTTTATCAAAGTCACATAGTACAAGGCAATGAAGTAGTCAGCAGCGCTTAGCGTGCCCACCCCTCGTGTGCCAGTTCCACTGCTTCTGTTTTTGTGCTTCTGTACTTTCTCCTGAAGTTCAGCTCAGGTCCTTGCCTCTGCTGTGGATTATGAATGCTGGGAAGGTGTCTGAAATAACAACTAAGATTTAGTCCCCCTTGTTCTATTCCTCATCGTCTCTTCCCCATCGTTTGATTAGTTCCCTTGATATGTTTTAGCTGTTCTGTTGGTTAGTTGGGTAACACCACTTAATCGACATAAATCTCTATTTGTGCTCCCAACAGAGCTGACAGTGTGGTCCAGCTTCAGGTTTTGTAAACTGATGGTGTTAGCATCCTTACCTTTTTCTTACCTTTTCTCTGAACCGTAAGTTTCTGGCTCAGCTTTCTGTGTGTGTGTGTGTGTGTGTGTGTGTGTGTGTTTTCCCTGACATCCCTTATTGTCCCCCTTTTTCTTGCTATATTTGCCTTTTTTATAACTTCAATTCTTTTTCAAACACTATAGCATAAATTTTACTCTTCTGAGTCTTTCCAATTCCCCGAGGACCTCCTTTAGGGGGCCACCCATCTCCTGCTCCCACTCCCACTAGGTTCCACTCTAGGCTAGTTTCACTTCTGTCATCCTTGGACTTTTTAGTGCCCTCTTTGGGTAGAGCTTTCTTGATTTATTACCTCATTTAGTTAGGGTTCATCCTCAAAAGTTTCTAAGAAAGAATGCATGGGATGTAAACTTTCTAAGCCCTGGGAAATGTAATCAATCTTCCTTCATACTTGATAGATGGAACATTATTTTCTGGGATTTCCAGATTCTGCAATATGATCATGCATTTTACCTTAAAACGCTCCTCCTATAGATTTCCAAAAAATCTGGATACACTATAATAAACATTCCCATATTCAAGAAATGAAATGGAAACTGAAAACCACAGTGGTTATTAGTACATGACCTGCCCCTGTAGCTACTGCTGGGAGAGAACCAGATTCTCAAAACCCCAAGCACCAAGAGTTTTAGTGGTCAAAACTAAAGAGTTTAGGGTTAAAACTCTTGATACCTCTGATAATAGAATAACAAACTGAAAGAGAA
This sequence comes from Lyroderma lyra, assembly GCA_004026885.1. NCBI lineage: Eukaryota > Metazoa > Chordata > Mammalia > Chiroptera > Megadermatidae > Lyroderma > Lyroderma lyra. The sequence goes on from PVJL010010908.1 coordinate 21,850, forward strand.
TATAAAATAAGTATGGCTAAAGACATGAACATGAGAATTAAAACCCAAAGAAGAAAAGAAGACTATGCAAAAAGGACATAAACTCCCTATTCCAACCAGGATATAGGAAACAGGGTAGAGCATACTTCCCACCTTTACTACAACAACAAAAACAATAATAATAATAATAATAAATGGCAGGCAATCCATAACTTCACAGCTTTTCCTTAACCCATCAGAAATTTGAGATTGCAAGGCAACCAACTTCCTACAATCTCAGGGAAGACAGACACTTCCAAAGAGAAAGCACATGAGCACTTGCTTACGCGGGGCATATGCCACCTAAGAAGAATTTGGCTAAAATTCTTACACATCACTCAAGGCTGAGTGTGGGCTGTCCAGGGCCCACAGGTTTAGAAGAGATTCAGACTTACTTCAAGGCTGTCCTCTACCTACCTCACAAGGTAGTTGCACCGTGACTGAGGGAAGGATCCCTGTGGCACAGGCCTGGGAGAGAGGACAGCAGCCCTGAAAGGAAGGCACAAAACCTGTCCAGATCCCCCTCCTCTCCACCTACAGAATAAAAGCTTTGACTTCTGGGAAAACAGAGTATATTGCCCTTCTGTTACTAATGCAACTGTGTTGTAGCTGGGATAAGGAAACAGCAAAAAGCCCCCCACTCCTGATAGCAGGACAGGAATATGCGCTGTGCCCAGAACTACTGAGGCAAGCAGGATTGTTGAGAAGGCCACACCACAGAGACCCAGCAACAGATTGGATGCCCAAGACTAAGTTTTAATCAGAGCAACAGAGAACACATCATCTTCCATCTACCATGAGGTCAACAAACACTGAGTGACAAGAACAGGTCCTGCAGGGATGGGATGAGAGTGTGGACAAGGACTCTTTCTGAGACTCAGTCCAGAGGAAAGACCTAAAGTTGACAGAAGAATAGATATTGATAAAAACCCTCTGGCAAACCAGGCCCATCCTAAACACAGCATAACACTAGAGGAATTCAAGGCCTGTGGTGCACTGAGAGTAACCACAGTGACAACGCATCTCAAACCCAGCTCGACTCTTGGTGAGACTGACTCATACCCAACACTAAAGGCTCAGTAGAATGAAGGGTGTGTCCATTTCCAGACACAGAATCTCTTTGCTTGTGTCTGCTGGCTCACACAAGTGTCACGCTCTCAACAAAATACTGCGAGGCGCACAAATAAAAACATGAGAAAAGAGCACAATACCAAAAGATAAAAAAAAAAATCACTGTGTATGACACAGAGTTTAGAATTAGAACATTAATAATCATAATAATGGTGATTGCTATATTAAAGGACCTAATGGAAAAATTGGAATATGCAATTTCATATGGCTAATTTAATCAGAGAGATGGAAACTATAAGAAAGAATCAAGTGGAAATGATAGAAGTGAAAAACATAGTAACAGAGATGAAGAATACCTTCATTAGGTTCATCAGCAGACTTGACACAGTCAAGACAGGAATCGGTGCAGAAGAGAACATTCAAGAACTGTGGAACAATATTAAATGGCCTGACATATATATAATTAGAATTCCAGAAGGAGAGGAGAGAAAAAAACGAAGCAGATGGAATTATTTGAAAAAAAAAAAAAAAAAGGCTGAAATCTTCCAAAATAAATTACAGACATCAAACCACACATCAACAACTCAGAAACACCAAGCAGGATAAACACACACACACACAAACACACATATGTATACACACACACACACACACACACACACACACACACCTAGGCATATCATATTCAAACTACTAAAATTCAAAGACCAAGACAAAATCTTGAAGGTAGCCAAAGAAAACAAAATACACTACAGAGAAGAACAATGATTAAAGGAACATCTTGTCAAGAAACTATGCAAGCCAAATTTAATGGAGTGATGCCTTTTAAACTTTTATTTTACATATAGTGTCACAGAATGACACTGTACATAAAATAAGTTATTTCAGTAGATTGTAATTCTAAATATGAAAGTCAAGCAATAAAGCTTCTGAAAGAATGTATTCTTGACTTTGGAGTAAGCAAAAATTTTCTAAACATTATACAAACAAGCTTTATACTACCAAGGGAAAAACATTATAAAATCCTAAAATTAGGAGCTTACATTCAGTGCCAGGACTAAGGTGAAGTGCCTGAGACATGAAAATCATGCACAAAATACTGGGGTAAGGGGCAAAATACTCAGTCATTTAGGTGATTGATATATTAATGCAATATTTATTTTTAATACTCAGAATTAATATAAAACATTTATGATGAACAAAATATCAAAATTTTAAATAAAAACAGGGTCTGAAAGGACTTCCAGTTTCTGGCCCCACATTAAGGAGTTTGGAAGTCCCCATGCCATCTTAAAAACAGATAAAAAGCTAAATAGATTGACATATCAACAACTTTTCTTAGTTTTCTGAGAGAAGGACATAGGGCAACCACTGTCCCTAAGATTGGAGAGAGCAACAGACCAATACAGGAGTCATGAATTACTAGGCAGAGACTCGCCAGCAGAAATTCAGACAAAAACCAATGATGAGAAAATCAGAACTGCAATTGATGAATTGCTGGAGGCTAAGTATGGACAAGTTTCACAATTAAAAAGTCCAGAGGCACCAGTCATGAAGGGGTCCCCACCATAGCATGAGATTTACCTCCAGGAGCTTGACCAATTCCCACAGGGAAATTTTTTCCTTTGGGGGAAGAAGGAAGCATTTTTAAATATCTCATAATGAAATACTACAAGGCATACAAAAAAGTGAGAGAAAAGATCTTCATTGCCAAAATATAAAAAAAAAAAAATCAATGTACGTGACACATATTTTAGAACAATAAGACAATTATAACTATGATCACTATATTAAAGGATCTAACAGAAAAGTGAGAATATGAAATATCAGGTGGATAATTTCATCAGAGAGATATTATAGAAACTGTAAGAATAAAATGAAAATGATAGAAATAAAAGTCACAATAACAGAGATAAAGTCACTCTGTTCTTCTTAAGGCCTACCCTTAGAAGAAACTAGTTAACCAAAACATAACCTCCTGAAGTTTTATCAGAACCTAAATGGCCTAAGGGAAGAAAAATACCCAATTTCAGTCAGCTCTACCTTCTACATGGGAAGAGGGAAATACTCAACTCCAACCCACTCTAGCCATCCTCTCCCACCTACAGGGAGAGGAAAAACAACTGAGAAATACTTGTGAAGTTCACAGTCCAGAGGCAAAGGCTCACAAAAAGACAGTGAGCTAACCACAGGACTATAGAATACTTCCTCTCCCCACACCCCTCCCCACCCCATTACAGGGTCTGTTTACAGCGTTTCTTTTACCTGGTACAGCACATAGGGCTACCAAGAAAAAAAATTGCAAGGCATTCTAAAAGGCAAGCCACACAATATGAAGAAACAGAGCAAGCATCACAACCAGACATAGCAAGGATGTCAGAATGGGAATTTAAAACAATTATGATTAGTGTGTTAAGGACTCTAATGAATAAAAGTATACCACATGCAAGAACAGATAGGCAATGTAAGTAAGGAGATGGAAATTCAAAGAAGAACCAAAAAAGAAAAAAATACTAGAGATGAAAAAAATAAAATAAAATAAACACTCTAACAGAAGTGAAGAATGCCTTTGAGGGGCTTATTAATAGACTGAACATGGCTAAGAAAAGAATCTCTGAGCCTGAAGATATATCAATAGAACCCTCCCAAACTGAAAAGCAACGAGAACAAACACTGGACACCAAAACAGAACATTTAAGGACTCTGTGACAACTACAAAAGGTGTAAAATACACCAGAAGGAAATATCAGAAGGAGAAGAAAAAGGAGCAGTAAAGTTCTGTTGCTCGTGAGGAACTGTAGTGCACATGCTCCTGCGGAAGAGCTCGTGGAGGGCAATATTTTCATAAGTTATCTTCCAGCTAACCTCATAAGTCCGAGCCAATCAGTGGGCCAGGAAGTACTATCGAATGTAAATATGTTTCACAGGCTTGACTTCATGTGAAAAATGACTAATTTTGACAGGACAATCCTGGACTTTTAGAAAAAATATAATCTCAAAGATGCTGTCTACACTGTCAGTTGTGCTTGGGATTCCGTGAGAAGTGAAACATTACAGAAATGTTGGAGAAAGCTGTGGCCAGCTGTCTGTGGAATCCTTCTCCTTTGTGATCTTGAGGGGTTTCCAGTCAATAGTGCAGCTGCCAGTTTATGATGAAATCTGTGAGTTCATTGACTCTGCTACTGACAAAATGAATTTGTCTTGAGATGAACTCAATGACTGTGTGTGCATGCAGCTATTCCAGTAACTCATACACTTAATACAGATGACATCATAGAAGCTGTTGTGAATCTTGGAAAAATGAATGTTGCAGAAGAGGAAGAGAGTGATCACAATGGGTGTGAGGTGGAAAAAGTATCCTGGCAGAGAGTTACTGCGGCATTTGAAACTGTAATAGCTTTTGCAGAGTAGCAATGCTCCTTCACTTCTTAGCATGTTATGCAGCTGCACATCATGCAAAGCCTGACTTTGTTTGAGAGGCATAGGGCCTCAAAACAAGCTGACATTCATTCATTTTTCAAGAAAGCTGCCTGCAAGTTTGCCAGTACCACATCCTCTACTGATGTACAAAGTCAGACAATTAATTTCACGAACTCATCCTAGAAAAAGTGCTACATACTTCATTGCTGAATATCACTATGGTCACCTTTGAAGTACACCCCCTGGGAAGCTATGCACCCATGCCAGTGCCTAGTCCACCCTTCAAAGCAATTTTGAAACGTTTTTTTTTTTTCTTGATTGGCCATCAGCGTTGTTGTTGTACCCAAAATCTGACAATTAAGTTCACGAACTTGCCAAGATGCACTTACATTGGAAGTACTGTACACACAACTCAGTAAGCAAGTTTATGACACCTTACCAAATTGTAGAGCTTATGTTCTAGATCAGGGTTTCTCAGAGTGGTCAGCACTATTGACATGTTGAGTGGATGGTTCTTTGGAGGTTAACACACAGGGCACTCTCCTGTGCATTGTTGCCTCTACTCACCAAGATGCCAGTAGCACCCCACTTTCAGTTATGACAACCCACAGTGTCCTATGGTTGATAACTGCTATTCTAGATGAAAAAGCAAGTCAGGGAAAAAGTGAAAAGAAACCTTGGGGGTTGCTCTCTCTCTTCTTGTCACCTGGTGACCCTCCTTCCTTTAAGGTTCAGCTCTAATGTCATCTCCTTGTACATCTCAGTCAGTCCCGGCCACAGCCTCCCATACCCAGTGCTCCTCTGTCCCCAGCCCAGGCACCCACTACATGATGTCATGGTCATCTTCCCAGAAGCTGAGCAGCACTGGGACAGGGCTGAGATATGCAGGACCTGGGTGGGTCAGTCATAAACAACCTTCCCATGGGGAATTGGAATTGAGCCCATAGGCAAGAGGAGGCAAGTTCTTTTTTTTAGCAGAAAAGAGACAGGAAGAGATTTGAGTTTTAGTGAGCAGGCCTCCACAGCACCAAGGGTCTGGGAGAGGAGGGAGGCAGAGGGGATAGTTAGGGCACTGTTTTGGCAATCCTTATGGAAGTTGGTGAGGCTCCTCTGAGCCAATGTGGGCGAAGAGGATGGGCTGGACTGGCAGGCCTGTATAAAGAAGGGTAAGCAAGAAATGGTGACAGATGCTAAAGACCAAAGTGGATAAGAATGATAGGGCATTAGTATGGAAAGGACCCTAGGCTCCTCCCCTTTGCTGCCTGTGCATGCAGGAATCCCTGGGCAGCATTTCAGACCAATGTCAGGCCGTCGGCATGAACATCTCCCAAGATCAGAGGCTGCCGCACAAATGGGCACTTCCCTTTCTCAACATGGTTCCCAGATCTCTATAAGCTCCCACCTTGTCCTTATTTTTCTCTTTGAAACTACATGGTGTCAGACCAAACGATGATTAAACAGCCACTGAATCTCCACCAGATCTCCTCATTTCCAGGTCAGGTACCACCAGCTTCTGACCCTTCACCAGCTTGCTCACCTCTAGCTGGCCCCCAACAGTTGGGGCTACATGCGATATAGCAGCTATGGCCTGGCTGGGGAGGGAGACAGGGCTGACACCTACATTCTAAATGGAATGCTGCAAGCACAGGAAGGACCACACAGTTGGCAGCTCTAGGACCCACCCTTCCACAGAAACATAAATTTAAAATAAATAAATAAATAAACAAGCAAAGGCTGTCAGATCCAACTTTGTTGGAACTCTAGAAAATAGTCAAACGTTTACAGCAAGCAAGTGAATGTTGAATCAAGAAAAGGGTGACTTAGAGAGTGTTTCAGGAAATCTCTCAAACCACGAGCTGACCACATGCTAAACATCAAACTTCCAAGAGCACACACAACAAAGAGTACAGAATTCAAGCAGATGTTTCCCAACGTTGGCTTTGTTGGAATTCAGGCCAACAGTATTTGCTAGTGTTTGATTTGTGGTCACCTCTGCCCTTTCCATATGGCTTAATGATAAAATAGGGCTCCCAAACCCATGCATCTCGGTCCACTTTTTTGAATCTAAGTGTTAGACATTTTTTAATTCCATTTTATTTATTTAAGCCCCAAGGTTCCTGTCTTTCAAACTCTTGAAGTTTTTATTTTATATTCCAGCTCATAAACTATCCCTCCCAGATTTGTAATTTCTAAAACATCCTGTCTTCCCTAAAATTATTGATTAAAAAGTATCATCAGGACTGGATTAGTACAGAGCCCTAGGCCCAGTACTAGAGGGCTCCATTCGAGTAACCCTGCTTCTGTGGGTACATTTATCCATCAACTACAACCCACACAAATGTCTAACACCCCAAAAAGATTGTACTCAGAAAAGAAAATTAGTTTATTTTGGCTCATCTTAGCTGTTTAAAAATCTACTCCGGAATTTTGCAGAAAATTGACCTCAGGTGAAATGTTTTTAATATCCTAAACCTCTTTCTGCCCCCTTCTAGAAAACTGAGCTAATTGTTGTCTCTCTCCAGGCCTCCAGGCCCTCTTTCCTGAGAGGTCCACCGTCTTGCTTAAAAAGGTCCTGTCTCCAAGGGGAAGCAGAATTGCACCTTGGAGTGTTAAAGGACCTGGGGTGAGGCGTGCAGAAGCCCTCCCCCTGGTGGTGAAGAAGTCACAGAGTGAAAGAGTCCTAGCAGAATAAACACCTCAAGTGGCTTCCAGGCACCCTCCTAGATAGAAAAAGGAGAAAGCTAAGTGCAGGTAAGACCCATCGCTCCTCCGTGCGACCAGGTCATGCCTGTCCCTTGAAACCTTGCTAGCTCACCACCTCCTCACTGCTTCTGGGATCTTTCACTATTTAAAGAACTTCCATGACACTTGCTCTGTGTTTATATTGGAGCACATTTAACTCTCTACCTTGTGTTCTAGGCTCGGTTCACATTTAAAGGTGGAAGAACTGGGCTCAAATTTGTACTCTGCCACTTAACCAGTTTTTTGTTTCTTCACGTCTGAAATGGGAATATTATTAGTATCTACCTCATAGAATTTGCCTTAAGAATAAATGAGCTAACGCTTGTGAGCATAGTGCTGGACATTTACAATGTATGTTATCTCTTTCCTTCTAAGCTCAGTACAACACAAGCAGAAACCAATCCAACCACCTTGAATAGATGTGATGGCTGGCGCTGGGGCAGTCATTTTACAGCCATGCAGAAACAAACATGAGGATAAGACTGAAAGAATTACTATCAACAGTTATTGCTAAACCCCTGAACCAAAGCCACAGCTTAGTTTTATGTGAACAAAAATATCTGTTTGATAAAGACACAAAGCCAGTGTTTTAGTTACTTGCAGTTACCCTTTTTATCAGCCTGCTCTAACTCAAGCCACTGACTAGGTAAGATTTGTCATAAATTGCCTCTCCATTTAAGAAAGAAAATCAGAAGTTTGTGGCGCACGTGGAGGGGGGAGCATATGTTTCGTGTGTGTGTGTGTGTGTACTCAGGTGTCTACATGAAAAGTTCAAATTGTTTGTTCACAAGCCAATTCTATGTCTCATTACTGGGCAAATCATCGGGAGTTTTCTCCCTTGGGCATCTGGAGGTAGCAGGCGGCAGGTGTTTCTGGCAGAATAGCTGTGCAGTTGGGGCCTCTGCTACATGACCCTTCCATTCATTCATTTCCTAAGCTGAAGGGAAGCTCCTCGCTGGCGGAAGAGGAGGCAACCGCAAAGGCCAGCATTGCAGACATGGACCCCACAGTGTCACGTTGCCTGGGGACACTTGAAGAAGGGAAAGAAACACCCAGGTACAGGGCAGTTGGAGAGGGAGGGAGCCAGGAAATACTCAAAGATTCGACCTGTAATTTGAAGCAGGATCAAAAGCCCAGGGAGTGGGTGGCTCACACTCTTGCCTTCCCCGGGCCCTGGGGACATACAAGCACTGTTGGAAAAACTCCAGAGCTCCCTCAGTGCCCGGAGACCCAAGTAGCACAGTGGAGGGGAGGGGTGTGGCAGTGCGGCCTCAGGGGAAAGGCACGGCTGGCTCTCGGATTGACGTGTGTGGGTGGGAGCTGCACACTCTGGCGGGTGGACAAGGCAGGGAAGAGACTGAAGAGACAGAAGGGGCAAGAAGATGTGAGGGGGTGGCTCCTATCTTGAGACAGCAGGACCCGGATCTGCCCAGCACATCTGCACAGCCCCTCCTCCTGTGAGTAACCTCAGCGTGGGTGGGTGGGCTGCCTGGGCTGGCAGGGCCTCTGTCTGCACAGGTGGTCGCCCTGAGGCACACAAATGCAAGGGGCTGCCAACACCCTCCTCCTCACCATCCCAGCACCCTGGGGTTCAAAAGCTTCTGGATGTTTTCCCCCTGGGATGAAAGAGCAATCTTGCACCATGCTCAGTTGCACAAGAGAGGGCGATATAAGTAAGGGTTTGCTAACTGGGAGGACGGTGCAGCAGACCAGACCACCAGCTCTCGTGTCTTGCTCTCTGCAAACCTCGGTTATCTCATCTGCAAATGGGTCAAATACTTCCGGCTGAATAGGAATTGTGAGGGCAGGCGTGGGGGTGACAGGGAGCCTTCCAGGGTGCTGGAAACCTTGTTTTGGTCTGGTTGGTGATCACCCGGGTGCATACATATGTGACAGTTCATCCAGTACTACATACAAGATCGTGGCCCTTTATGTGTAAATTAAGGAAGTGACTTTGAAATCAGTGGCAGAGGCCGCCTGCAGTGTGGTCTGGTTTAAGGGGCCCAGGGCACGCCTGCTCCCCACATGCATTCATTCTACCCCCATGCCCCCCATCACTGGTGCTGGAAATTCTACTGTTAACAAATGAAAGCTCTATTTTCAGTTGGTACAGAAGGAAGAGTAAGTTTTTCCTTATCCCACCTGCACCTCAAAGGAGACGTGGTCAGGGGTAAAGAGAAACAACTGAAAATACTTTTCCCACATTGTAACTTTGCCCACAGCAGACTGTTGAAGAGCTCCTCCCTCTGGGAGACAGAAAGGAACAAATCAAAAAGAAGCAAGTGCCCCTGCCTGCCCCCCACCAATAAGCCAGGACCCCAGGAACTGGAGGACCTAGGGAGGCTCCAGAGCTGAGAGGACAACAAGGCTCGTGTTCTGGGGTTTCCTGAGGAAAGACACAGGCTCAGGGACAGCCACGTGGCCAGCTGGCTCCTTTTGCCACTGGGGTTATGCATGGAACTCCAGTCTGAATAACCGAAAGAAAACAAGCCCCCCAGCTCACCAAACTGTGCACTGTGGGCTCCGAAGGGAGCTCAGCCACCTATATTTTGAGAACGTGGGTTAAGCACTTTTTATGCCCCAAAGTGTCCCCTCCCCATATTATAGAAGTAGTAGTATCCTTACTAGATAATTTTTAATTCCCAAAGTTAGTATCAACTGAGGAATAGTAAACATTTTTTTTGCATTTATCATCCATGACGGTATCTACTTACGTTTGAAAAATGGTTCTGCTTATGTCTGTGAAGCAAATGGGTCCCTACTCAAGTTGTCCAGCAGGGCTGTACATGAAGCCAATGAAGGAGCTAATGCAAACGTGGCAGAGCTGAGGAAGACGACTTTAAGGGAGGGAAACCCAGCAGTGATCTGTGGCGTAAGGCAAATCTTTTCTGTGCTGAATGAGCTTTCTCTTAGCATATACGCGTATCTTTGCAAACATACCTAGCATTTCCCAGATATACTGCTTTAAATTCAACCTAAGCTTGGGGATCCTTGTGTGTATAGGTGTGTGCACAAGTATACATGCACACACACACACACTCACCAAGGCTGTCCATTGCAGTACTCCCAGGGAGACAGCACGTGCAGAGTACAGTCTCCTAGGACCTAAGTAATTTTAGCCTAGCTGGTAATGGAGGGCGATGAGGGCCTCATCTGAAACTCGGAGGAAATAGCCGGCACCCTGGCCCACTCACTCAAGGCCCTGCCTGGGTCTGAGTAAGGACAACAGTGCTGGACACACCCCAGAGGGCTAACCTTCATCAGGAAAGCTGGGGCTGGCTTCCTGGGATGTGGGACCTGGCCCTTCAGCTCAGCAGGCCTCAGTTTCCTCATCTGTGATAAGAGGCTATAGAACCAGCAGTCCCTGAGACATCCAGTGCTGGTTCTCTGCTTTCACTCTTTCAGAGCAGATAAGAAGAATGTCAGCAATGTCCGTAAACACCAAAAAAATCATAAAAGAAGACCCAAAATCAGGCAGAACGTGTGACAGCAACTTTCCCTATTGGCTTTGAGGACATTGTTGGGAGGGTTGCTGCGTCCCTAAGCTCGAGCCGGCCAGGCAGGGGCCCCGATGAGGCCCCAAATTGTTTGTGCGGACCTGAGATGTTGCAAACTACTGTCAATATCAGAGCTGAAAAGGAAGCCTGTCCTAAATATATGTATATTATACAAGTATATATAGCAACTGTTACCTGAGCAGGAGATAGATTTTTAATACCTAGTTCTTCCTTGAAATAAATGGAGCAAGTTTCAAGAGCTGTGTTATTGGAAGGACATCCTCTGACCAAAAAGCATTGACTTCCTTGGGCCGCAGGGGCTATGAAGGGTCTTTTTCTACCTTTTTGCTTTTTCTAAATTTTCTTTAACGAGCACATGAATTAACTATGGGTGCATGTGTCACATTTATCACTGGACCTTTAACCTTGGAGAATATTCATAAAACGTGAGAATGTGGTTAAAGGCCCGAACATGAAACCATCATTTAGCAACACATGGGGGAAACTGAGGCCCAGCGTGGCAGATGGAGGATCCTGGGACTGCTGTCATCTGGTCCTCCTTGGTCTCTGCATGCTTGTTCTGTGAAACCAGACCAGGGAGAGCAGCTTTCACTCAGGACACACGTCCAACTCTCCCACTTCCTGGCACTGATGCTGATTTTGCTGGATCTTTACAATTTAGAAAACCGACTGCTCTACTCACACGGTTCTCAAAGAGCCACAGAGAGATGCAGGCAAGGTGAGAGCAAAGCTCATCCGAGTGCGGGCTGGGAGGTGGAGTGGGGAGAGCAGTGACGTCTGTCCCGGCTCTCTCCTGCAGGAGCTCCCCACTTAGTAAAATGAGGAAACGATGGCCCCGCGGAAGCTGGGTCCACATTCGGTTCCGTTTCTCGCATATGCCACAGGCACGTTCACGCACCACGCAGTCAGTCCCAAGTAGAACTAAACAAATGACTCCCTGAGACAGCCCAGGGGACAGGCGTATTCATTTCCCAGCAGTTCAGGTCCTTGTCACTACATTTTCAGCTTCTAAAGACACATATTAAATTCTCCATTTTTAATCAGCTGTAACTGCAAAGTAGTCTAAGTATTTACTCCGCGTGCCTCAAGAAGGCATGCAAGTGATTCTCACAATGTTCAGCCCCAGGGCGAAAATGGGCCTCTCATTAGAGGTGGCCCAGCGGACCTGCGACTGCAGCCTCTGGGGCCCAGAGGGGCCCAGGTCAATGCTGTCAGCCAGAGGCAGAAAGGGGTCTCACCCAGGCTGGTGGGGCAGCAGCAGGGTACCCGCTTTCCCCTGACCCTCTGGGGTACTGTGGCTTTCGTCCCGGTGCCCCTCCCCTTCTCTGCATTCCGGAGCTTGAAGCCATAACTGCATTTCCCAGGGCTCTGGGTGCAGTCCAGGTTCTGCCAACAAGACACACGCCAGCATCTGTGGGTGGTACCGAGAACCAGGGCCCTCACCCTACAGCTGGGTGGCTGACGAGGAAGGCCAGCACACAAGGATGTGTGGGGCTGGTCGCACATCCCAGGGCCAGAGGACACGTGGTGATGGCAGAGGTTGCCAGGGGTGTGCAGCTGCCTGACTCTGGAGAACGGCCCTGAAGTCGGACCTTGACACTAATAGTTGGGGTGGGGGCACCTCACGTCCACGTCTCTGGGCCATCCAGTGGTTCTGGGGACTCCTAATTCCTGGCAACAGTACAGTGGCTTCTGCTTCCTGAACTGCATCTTGAATGAAACGGGCTCACACTCCCAAGCTGCGGATGACTTCCTTTCCAGGTTTCACACCGATGAGGCCGATTTGAATTAACTATGGGTGTTGGGCCTGCGTTGGGCCTGCGTTGTCCCTCTCCCACCGCCTGGTAGCATGTGCCCCACACCGCTGGCTGCTCACAGGCCTCTCATGTTCTGTCCCCCCTCCTCCACCTCCTGGCTGTGAGCACAGCTTTCTGCCTCCCGCTGAATGTGTTCACTGTGCTCAAGGCACAGGCAAATGTGACCCTGCTTTCTCTGGCTCTGCCCCCCACTGAGTGACCCCACTGGCTTCCTGAGAGGCCACCCTTCCACCCCACTCCCCGGGAGCCCCACTTTAGAGACCAGCTCTGTTTTCTCTTTCCCTCCACTCCCTCCACCTCAATCAACTCCACCCATCTGACTCTTTGGAGACCCAAAGTATTTATCAGAATTACCCAGTCTATGAGGACACGAATGTTCCGGAATCCTGACGAGATGTTCCCTGTCTGAAAGAGCAGTTGCCCAGTGGCGTCCTGGCACAACCCCCACCCCACCCCCAGCAAGAATCGTTGCTGTTTAATGGCTTAATGGGCCACATCACAAAAATGGTGAGATAAGTGCAGAATAATGGAGGACCTCGGGGAGAGCAGGGCAGAGATAACCGGCTTGGAATGAAATCATTGAATAAGCACCACATTTATGCAAACATCTCAGGCCAGCTGCATCATCTTCTCTTTGCGTCCCAAGGGCCCATAAATATCTCAGGAAAGGAGAACTGAGGCCGTGACACAGACCTTCCCAGATGCCACCGTTCCTGAAGCCTGGATGGCACCATTTAGGGGTTAAGTGCACCGCCCTGTGGAGGGACACGTGAGGGAAGGCAGGGCCAGCAGCATGCCTCGGCAGAAGCTACAATAAAAAATGTGGGTTTTTACTGGCTCACCTCTGACGCCTCCAGTGCAGTTGCAGCTGTCTGTTAAGCCGGCATTCTCTTCACACTGCGGCTAAATGGCCAGAAGATAAATGGGTCATTTATCACCCAGCGTAAGAAGGAGCAGGCGCTGAGAGCTACTCAACCTCCAGAATGCTAACAGGGCTCTTTGTGGCAAAGTTCCCCAACCCACACCCCCACCAACCAGGGACAGTGCAAGCCATGGCTCCTGGCACCTAGCTGGCCCAGGGCTACCACCCAGAGACCCTCAAGCCTTCAAGGCCCCAAAGCATCTTTAGTTTAAGTGTGGGCAGAAAATTCTCCTCCAGCCATAGCATGGCCCCCGGGCCGATGCACAGGCCTCTCCTTGCTAGGTAAGCACCTAATGGGTAACTACTGAAGTAGATCGTCATCATGTTCCCTGAAAAGCTTTAGGAACCTTGTGAGAGTGACACTGGAGCCCAGACAGGGCAGTGCATAGAGAGGATGTGCTGACGGTGAGAGGCCACCAATGAGAGAAGCAGTGCCCGTTTCCAAGTCTATGTCTGGGCTGAGGAGGCATTGAGGTGCACCGTTCACCATCAAGAACCCACCTGCCCAGCTGCCTGCTGCTTAGGACGTGCAAGCAGCTAAGGACACTCTGAAAGGACAAAGATGTTAGTTTGATTACACCTGGACTTCTCTCCGGGCTGACTAGCCACTGAGCAGCCCAAGGTCCGCCAAGGAGAGCGACTCTACCACCAAGTCCAGTGAGATACGGACGCCCTGTAGGAATCTAAAGGCGGCTTTTCCCTTCACCCCCATCATCTGCTTGCTGTTTTCAGGTCTATAGAATTTATTAGACGGCGATTATCCTGCTGTAAATGTCAGAGTCAAGGACAGAACCATCATTTATCACTAAGACCTATTAGAAACAGTCTGAGGTATCATATTGTCATTTACATCACTGAAAATATGGAAATCCAGTTCTCCTTACATAATTCATGCAGTATCATAGATCAAATTTAAAGACACGCTGACCCCTTTCTTGAGAAATCAGTGACTCTGGTTTAGAGTATTAAAGTGGTAGATTTATGGGGGACACCGGAGATTGATTTAAGAGGATTAATTAAATCTTATCATGAAAATGATGCTCTCTCTAATGAACATTGTTGGAGCAGAAAGTGACATCTGCAAATCTTGCCTGAAACTCCAGAAACCCTTAGTATGCAAAAACTCATTTCAAAAGATAACTGGGTAATATCAGAGATGGACGAGGAAATGTTTGATTTCTAATCAAAGGTGAGAAATAGATTAAACACAAGAGACTGAAAGGCAGAAACACATTCTTTTTGTCTCCCTCTCAGACCCTTCCTTCCTGCCGGCAACTTTCAGGGTTAACACTGAGCTCTGTTACCCATGTACAGCCCAGCTGCCAGCCTTTCCTTTGGACTTGAGAAGGCCACACAAGTGCTTCTCGGGCATATTCAGTCATTTCATCCAAGGGATAATTAAGGAGCACCTACTGTGTGCCACCTACCATGCTCAGCATGGAAGAGGGGTGCAGGAGACCAATGCTGAACAAGACCTTTGATTTCATAGGGCTTAGGGTCCCAAAAAAACAAATTATTGTGAGAACCAGTTATCTTTTTAATACCGTACTTAACAAAGAAGAGCCTGGAGCCCTCACAAAGCCAGATTTATAATTCTACAGGAAACAGCACAGGTCTGTTAGCCTGGCTACAGAGTTGTTATAGAAGCCAACCCATTGTCAACAAATGTTACCAATCAGGAGAATGCTTTGGGCTCTGTTTGTGGGATGGGAAGAAGAAATATAAAGATTAGAAGGCAAGGCCCCAGTTTCAAGGCATCTACTATTAAGCCAATTGTGAGAAATACCATAAGAATTGAATAATTGTAACAGATAATACCACAGCTGTCACAGGATTCCTGAAAAGGCACAAAGAAACTCACTAG
Organism: Lyroderma lyra; assembly: GCA_004026885.1. NCBI lineage: Eukaryota > Metazoa > Chordata > Mammalia > Chiroptera > Megadermatidae > Lyroderma > Lyroderma lyra. Next base: position 37,222 of record PVJL010010908.1, read on the forward strand.
GACACTTAAGAAAATGAAAGACAAGAAGCAAAGTGGAAGATCATATTAGCAACACATGTATCTAATAAAGAACTGTCCTCATTTCAATGATAAAAAAGTAAGCAGCCAGATGCTAACTGGACTTATTGTGGTGATTATTTCACAGTATATACAAATATTGAATCATTATGTTGTATACCCAAAACTAATGTAATGTTACCCCTGAATGGAAAGTAAAATTTATCCTCTGAAAATAAAATAAAGTTAGGCAACCCAGTTCTTAAAAATGGGCAAAAGACTTGAACAGATGCTTCACAAAAGAAAATACATGAAAGAAAACATTGGTACTAAGCTTAAAGAGCTAGGACTCAAGGAAGACTTCATGAACCTGACCTCAAAGACAAGGGAAGTAAAAGCAAAAATAAATGAATGGGACTATATCAAACTAAAAAGCTTCTGCACAGCAAAAGAAACCATCAACAAGGCAAAGAGTAGCCAACTGAATGAGAGAAAATATTTGCAAATAACACATCAGATAAGGGTCTAATATCTAAAATATATAAAGAACTAATAAGACTTAACAACAAAAAAACAAACAACCCAATTGAAAAGTGGGCAGAAGAACTAAACAGACACTTCTCCCACGAAGAAATACAAATGGCCAGCAGACATATGAACAAATGCTCATCCTCATTAACTATCAGGGAAATGCAAATCAAAACCACAATGAGATACCACCTCACACCTGTGAGAATGGCTGTTATCAACAAGACAAGGAATAACAAGTGCTGGAGAGGGTGTGGAGAGAAAGGAACTCTGGCACACTGCTGGTGGGAGTGCAAACTGGTACAACCACTGTGGAAGGCAGTGTGGAGGGTCCTCAGAAAATTGGGAATGGAGCTACCATGTGACCCAGCAATCCCCCTTCTGGGGATCTACCCAAAGAACCTGAAAAACTTTGTCCGCAAAGACTTATGTACCCCAATGTTCATCGCAGAGCTGTTCACAGTGGCCAAAACATGGAAACAACCAAAGTGCCCTGCGACAGATGACTGGATAAAGAAGCTGTGGTACATACACACAATGGAATATTACTCAGCTGTAAGAAAAGATGAAATACTGCCATTTGCAACAACATGGATGGACTTGGAGATGATCATGCTTAGTGAGATAAGCCAGACAGAAAAAACAAAGAACTGTATGACTTCACTCATACGCGGAATATAAAACTGTAAGCAAAAAGAAAAAACAAATAAACAAACAAAAAACACATGGACACAATTAATAGTTTAATGTTTATTTGGGGACGAGTGGGTCAGGGAGGGGAGAAAGGGGAGGGGGTGGGAGAGGAGGGGGGAAGCTAAATATAAGGTGATGGAAAGAGAAGTCACACTGGGTGGTGAACTTATTATACAACAAGTTGACAATGCACTGTAGAACTGTATGCCTGAAACCTATGTAATCCTTGCTAACAGATGTCACCCCAATAAGTCTACAGATAAAAAAAAAAAAAGGAAATAGAATAATGGTTGATCCAATGACAAAAACAAAGACTTGTTTTGTGTAATCTAGGAGTTAATAGGATAGTTTCTTCCAATAATAGCCTTGCCCAATACACCCTTACTTTGCAAATGGATTCTTGCATTCAACACTTGTTTATGGTTTATTTCATTATGACTGAAATGAACTTAGCATCTATTTTGTACCAGGCACTGTGCTAAGCACCGGGATCCAGCAGTAAGTAAACATAGATAAATCTCTCCACTCATCATGGGAGATAAACAAATAAATATCTAAATTGTCAGGTGGAGATAGGAAGAGAAAATAAAGTAAGGGAAAAGAGGAGACCCTGATGAATTACAAGGTTGGTGAGGAGATTCTATTGTACAAAGGGAGGTCAGAGGAAGCTTCTTGTAACATGGAGCACTCACCTGAGGCAGCAAACATTCCAGACAGAGGGGACAGAAACACACTAGTCTGGGGCAAGCGTATACTTGCTCCGAGGTGACTGATGGAATGGAGCCCATGAGAAAAGTGCGGCGGTTAGGCCGGGTGAAAGGCTGTGGAGCTGATGCTGAGCGCAGTAGGAAGCCATGAGAAGGTTCTGAGCCAAGGACTGACGAAAGCCCACGCTCTGTGCGACTCCTCTGCCTATTTGGACAGCAGACTGTAGGGAGGCAGGGCTCCTCTTCCTCCGGGGAATTTCAACTGGCCGCCTGCCAGTCAGCAGCACACTGTCCCCTGAGAAGCAGCAGACCCACGAGGACACGGTTATTTTCCTCTGTGAGTGCTGACCTGTGTCAGTAACTACAGCTGGGCACTTAGTGTGACCGGGACAGAGAAGCTTTGGGACCTACCCCCACAGCCTGGCCCAAGGCCCCAGTAATGACCAGCCAAGGGGCCTGCCAGGCAGATGAGGCCCCCATCCTGGAATTTCCATCAGTTTTTCAGTAGTTCATATTCTAACTCTAAAGCAGACCACAGCTCTGAGCAGTTAGCCTTCGTTTGGTCCACTAATTTGGGCGACCATACTGCTTGGTGGCACCTTCACAAGACAGAGCAGCCACTGGAACCCCAGGCCAGAGCAAACCTCTCAGAAAAACCTGGCACGACCTGGTGCTACAGGGCCATCGCTGACAGAGCAATGAATGAACAGAAGTGTATCTTAGTTATCTGGGGCCGGGTGACCAGCCAGACTCATGGCCCTGCTGATGGGGGCTCTCCTCCCTGCCCAACCCCCACCTCCTCTTAACACAGTGAGAGATAAACACCTGAGGGAAGTTGCTCTCAAGCTTAGCTCATGGGCGCAGAAACTATGAGGAAGCTAAAATGAACATTGACATGCCTTTCAAATAAATTTGGGGAACTTTTGTGTTTCACCCTTTTTGTCCCAGAGGACATTCAGAAGTAAGAATTGGTTTGTTTTTCTGCTTTAGAAAATCAGACCATGTTGGGTGAAAGCTTACTCCATAAAAGAAAATTTGTGATTTCTCCAAAGTGTAAATATTTTCATTAAACCCATGCTTAAAGCACCGATGTAGCCAGTGACACTCTGCCTCTCTTCCTGTAAGTTATGCTATGTTTATTTTTATTAAAAGGATTTAAACTTAAGTTTGAAAGAACTTCTGACCTTTATAAGGAACCTGAAAGATTCCTGGAACATCAGAAAACCAATGGTTCTGATTACTGCTCAAAATTGTGACTACTGTCAGTGATTAAATTTCAACACCAAAACAAGAAGTGAATAAACAGTCCTTCTTTTATTCAATTATTTACGTTTTCCGTTACTGCTTGTTAAGCACCTACTATTTGACAAGTACCCCAAACCTTTTTAAAAGATCAAGGAGCTGCATCTTCTGTTAGAAAGTGGCTTAGGCTGGAAATTAATCATACCCCCCTTAACCAACAGAAATCCTGACCCTGAGGACAGATTCCTTGGGACTCTAAAATGTTGGAGAATAACCAAGCCCGGACAGTACCTGGGCCATACATTAGCGACCTCTGTCTAGTGAGAACAACTCGTGAAGCATTTCTCCCATGGAGTTTGTGTCTATCAGAGCCATCCAGGAGAAATCTAGAAGTTTCAGCTACACAAAATAAAACCAAAAACTTAAAAAAATACAAAAGTCACACTTATCAAGTTTTCTTGAACAATTATAATGAAAGCAGAAGGACATTGGTGACTTAACCAACTGGATGGTTTTGGTTTTTGTTTTACTTGAAGAACATGTTCTTTCATATGACTTACTCCTCTCCCACTTAGGTTATTATTTCTAAGGTTGCTATATCAAACATTGGTTTGACCCAAGAAAATGTTTAAAAATAAACATTGTACATAGTCTTTGGCACATTATGAGTGCCTAGTACAGCTTTAATCCCAGTGTGGGATTTGACACCTCTTAAGCTGGCATAAGGAAGTGGAGAAATTCCCCTCTAGAAGAGAACTGTTTTTCTTGGATCAATTGTTTGGGACCTTGATGAGGGAGGGAATAGATACTTAACAGTGAAAACAGAAAAGCATTACAGAGTTCAAGTCTTTCTGAACAAATTGAGGAGCGATTATCATTATAGAATCAATGTGGACACTGTTCTCTCACCAAAAGCCAGGATGGCTTTTGTAAGAATACAACTCAAAAAAAAAAAAAAAAAAAATACAACTGAGGTAGACAAGAAAGATACAAAACAAAGAGAAGCCAGCTCTGCAAGTTGTGCAGTATTCAGAGCAGAGAGAGCCAAACTACACAGCAAATACATGAAAAGATGTCACTCCTCCAAGACCATTTGCAGAGAGCGGAGTAGGAAGAGTTAATCTCTTTAGAACTTGTGCTTTTGGAGCTAGGGATAGTTGTAGAAATGTGTTGAAGATGTTCTATTTTATTTTTTTTAATTCATTTTTATTGTTAGACTTATTGGGGTGACATTTGTTAGCAAGGATGATGTTCTATTTTAAATCCTCTGTAGAGCAGTTGCAGAAAGAGAGACCAAAAACTATCTCTGCAATTGGGATAGAAAGTCCTGTTATCAGGAAACAAGGATCCCAGAATGGAATGATAAACACGCAAGTGGGGCACAGGAGACAAAATGACAGGAAAACGAGGGGCAAAAGAGATGGTTTACTTGTATGTGACTCCAATGGTATGATATCTAGTGAGGAGGGATGGGAAATTAATACCAAAGCTAAGCCACATCTCGTTTGTAGTAATTATATGTTTACACATATTATAACATTTCCTAAATATGCAGTAAACTGTACATTGGTCTTCTTTTGTGGTATGGATTCAATTCTTTATAGTTAAAATTGTGTTGTGTCTTAAAAAACATTTAAGAACATCTACTAATGTTGCCTAACATTTTAAAAGGGCATATTGAGTCCAAAAGACTCATCGGACCCAAAATTATAATTATATTCAAGCATTAGCTACCTAGAGAGGGAATATCAGATACACAGCCTCTTAAATCCCATATCAGTGCTGTCCCAAAGGAATATAATGTGTGCCACATATGTGTGTTAAAAATGTAAAAAGATTTTTTAAAGGTAAATTTTAAAAGGTAAAAAAAAAAAACAGATAAATTTAATAACTACATGTTTTATTTAACCTAATATATCCAAAGTATTATTATTTCAACATGAGATCAATTGTAAAACAATTGACATATTTTACAAATGTTCAGTCTTTGAAACTCAGTGCGTGTTTCTTTACTTACAGAAAACCTCAAATTAGACTAGCCATATTGCAAGGACCCAAGAGCCACAGTGGCTGGTGGCGGCAAATCAAGCCACCAGGTGAAAGCACACTCTTATACAGACACTTACATGTATGTGTGTGTAAATATAACCAGCCGTTGAATAGAGAGGGCACGAAGGAGACAGAACACTTATTATGACCAAGGTGAGTTGGTTGGCACTGACTGCCCTTGGTCTTGTTGTTGTTTGTGACGAGCAAATAGAGAATAACTCCCAAGAAGGAAAAGCTGACATTCTGATGATGTTCTGGCAACATTTTGGCACTCGTGTGATCCACAGGTTTTATTTAAAAGTTTCTGCACAGCAAAAGAAACCATCAACAAGGCAAAGAGACAGCCAACTGAATGGGAGAACATATTTGCAAATAATGCATCAGATACGGGTCTAATATCTAAAATATATAAAGAACTAATAAGACTTAACAACAAAAAAACAAACAACCCAATTAAAAAGTGGGCAGAAGGACTAAACAGGCACTTCTCCCATGAGGAAATACAAATGGCCAGCAGACATATGAAAAAATGCTCATCCTCATTAGCTATCAGGGAAATGCAAATCACAACCACAATGAGATACCACCTCACACCTGTGAGAATGGCTATCAACAAGACAAGGAATAACAAGTGCTGGAGAGGATGTGGAGAAAAAGGAACTCTGGTACACTGCTGGTGGGAGTGCAAACTGGTACAACCACTGTGGAAGGCAGTGTGGAGGGTCCTCAGAAAACTGGGAATGGAGTTACCATTTGACCCAGCAATCCCCCTTCTGGGGATCTACCCAAAGAACTTGAAAACCTTTGTCCGCAAAGACTTATGTTCCCCAATGTTCATTGCAGCATTGTTCACAGTGGCCAAAACATGGAAACAACCAAAGTGCCCTGCGACAGATGACTGGATAAAGAAGCTGTGGTACATATACACAATGGAATATTACTCAGCTGTAAGAAAAGATGAAATATTGCCATTTGCAACAACATGGATGGACCTGGAGATCATCATGCTTAGTGAAATAAGCCAGACAGAAAAAAACAAAGAACTGTATGACATCACTCATATGTGGAATTTAAAACTGAAAGCAACAAAGAAAAAAGAAATGAACAAACAAACAAATAACCTATGGACACAATCAATAATTGAATGTTTATTTGGGGACGAGTAGGATAGGGAAGGGAGAAAGGGGAGGGGGTGGGAGAGGAGGGGAGGAAGCTAAATATAAGGTGATGGAAAGAGAAGTCACATTAGGTGGTGAACTTATTATACAACAAGTTGACAATGCACTGTAGAACTGTATGCCTGAAACCTATGTAATCCTTGCTAACAGATGTCACCCCAGTAAGTCTAACAATAAAAATGAATTTAAAAAATAAAATAAAATAAAATAAAATATTGGAAGCTGAAAAAAAAAATAAATAAAAGCTCCATACCTTCCCATGTTCTGTAAAAGCTTGGCAGGGAAGGGCCACGATTTCTCAAAAGTGAGAGACCAATTCAAGTACCTGATAGTGAAAGTCCCATGACATTGATAGAAACATATATGGAAAGCAACCTAATCAGACCACATAGGGTGTATTAATTCAAAAAAGAAGAGGGTCTCAGTTATATCTCCATTCTCAGAAACCAAGAGACGTCTCCATCTAACATAAACCTGTTCGTCTGTGTGTTAATCTCCAGCAGGGTTTCTTCAGAACAGGCGAGGAGGACATCTCTGAAAGGTTTCTCTAAATGGGACAAGCAGAGAAAAGCGGAGACAACTGGCTGCTTTAAGAAAAACATGGAAACTACACCCCAGCACAGCTCCCAGAGGCATGTTCAACAAAACGATGCCAGGGAGAGAAGGGGCAAGTGATGAAAGGGACACAGAAAGACTGCTGACTTCCAAGCCCAGGAGGAGAGGGCATCCGCCCTGTGAATTCGCTGAGGCCCTGTCTCTGCAGCCTGCATGGAGCGCCTTTGTTCTCTGCACCCCAGGACCCCCCATAATTAGCTCGGTGAGAAAAAGCACCTCCTGCCCATGGTCTCCTAGGGTACCTTTAGTTTAAAAACGCCTTTGTTTGGAATTCTTGCTTTCTGGACACATTAGGAAAACACTGTTTTCTTTCTTCCCCAGCTTATTCACAAAGAGCACCTCCAATATTGTAACCATAAAGATTCTTTTTTTAAAAAGACAAAGGGAAACTTGTGACTGGTCCAAACATGAAAAACATAATTTGATTTCTTCTAAAAATTGAGGAAATAAAATGCTGGGGTTTTTTTCAGGTTCATTAACACTTTTCAGCTGTGTTCCCATGGTACAGATACAGAAATACAGTATGTATGAGATGGATCTCTTGATCCTGCTCTAAAAATGTCATTTTCTTTATTCCATCCCCAACCCACGACAAAAGTTAAGATAAGAAGGTATTTTAGGGGGAGGTTGCCAGGGTCTATAGAGATGGCTATTTATAGAATATAGAACAGCAATCCTCAAAGGTTCATATTCCTAAAAGATTAGTTCTGCCTTTTTTAATAATTAAAAGAAAAGCTATTGGAATGTTCCCCAAAACAATGGACACTGGAGGCTTCCCATGAGTTCCTTGCCGTTCAGTGAAGGAGCCCAGGACAGGACACGGGTTTCTGCACCTGACGAAGGGCAGGGGGCTGCAATGCAGGGTCTCGGCCACTGTTCCATCACGGATATAATGTGGACAGTGACACAGGACTCCACATATTTGCCACTGCTGGAAACTGATATTCCAGGGTAGCATCAACTAATTGCCAAAGATGATTAAATTTAATGTCCCCATGATAGTAAGTTATGTCTTTTGGGAGAGAGCCTGAGCCTAATGTTTAATGCCAAAAATATGATTAAACCCTGAAAAGTAAATAAATAAATCATGTCTCCTAGCCAAAAAGAGAGCAAAAAAGTTCAGCTTCAGCTATTACATTTACAGACAAAATTAATGGCCCAAATGCTTAGAAGAATTAGATGGCACAGAAGTTCTAAGTATTTTTATCAAATTAGTTTTTCTCAAGGCAAGTTATCCAGATATATTCAGATATTGATAAAGTTCTGTTGCATTGCAATGGATATTAACTGCTGATTGGGATGATGATGTCCTCAAAAATAGTGACAGGGGAGGGTGGGCACATGTAGTTGTACCTGTTAGTGTCATCGGCTTTCACCCCACACCGCCCAGATGCAGCTGAGAGACTCCCTTCAGCTGTGCTAGAGAGTCTAGCCCCAGCCCTGCCCTATGCTAGCTGTGTAATTTGGGGTGAGGATTTTGTCTGTCCTTGTTTTGTTTGTTGAGTCCTGTAACTCTCAGTTGCTTTGAATGTAATCTGGGCGCAATCATGCCCATCCTACACCGTTATTATGGCAGATCTCCCTTTGGGGGAACTGAATAGCAGAGCTCAAGGCACACATGCACTCCACACGTGTTGCTTTCTTTTTCTTTTTTTTTTTCTTTTTTTTTTTAATTCATTTTTATTGTTAGACTTATTGGGGTGACATCTGTTAGCAAGGATTACATAGGTTTCAGGCATACGATTCTACAGTGCGTTGTCAACTTGATGTATAATAAGTTCACCACTAATGTGACTTCTCTTTCCATCACCTTATATTTAGCTTCCCCCCCTCCTCTCCCACCCCCTCCCCTTTCTCCCCTCCCTAACCCACTCGTCCCCAAATAAACATTAAACTATTGATTGTGTCCATGGGTTATTTGTTTGTTCATTTCTTTTTTTCTTTGCTTTCAGTTTTATATTCCGCATATGAGTGAAGTCATACGGTT
>PVJL010010909.1:0-46272 GCA_004026885.1 Lyroderma lyra
AAAAAAAAAAAAAAGAAAACTTTGCCTATCTAAATTCATAAAAACATTCTCCTAAGTTTTCTTCTAGAAGCATTAGTTATTTCCCCTTCACATTTAGAATTATGATCATCAGAAGCTAATATTTAATATGGTGGGAGATACAAGTTAAGTTTCATTTTTTTCTATATGGGTAACAACTGTTACTTGCAACTGTTTAGTGAAAATATTTGCCCTTTTCCTACTGTACTATAGTATCACTTTTACAAATCAAATAAATGCATAAGGATAGATCTGTTTCTGGACTATTGGTTACATTGATCTACTTATCTAGATTTATACCAAGACCACATTGTCTTAATTTTGGTTCCTTTATAATAATTCTTCATTTCTGATAGTCTATCAAACTAGTTCTTTCTTCAGTATTTCCTTGGCTATTCTTAAAAATTTGATTTCCATACAAGTTTTAGAAAGAGCTATTCAATTTTTATGAAAATACTTCTTGGGATCATATTGAATCTACATATACATATAATATATCAATTTGAGATAAGTGAAATCTTTATTTTTTCTGTTTAATATTTTAATCTATATATCATATTCTCTGCAAATTACACTTTTATTTAAACTAACTTTTTCTTGTAAAATATTCATTTCATTTTTCCAATAAAATCTTACAAAGGCAAAAAGTAAACCTTATTTTGGCAAATATCATGAAATCAATACTGATAGCATATGGAGTTATTTAAAAATAGACAGCAACTCCTAATTATATTTAAGATTTTTTTTTCTGACCATAGTCAAAGACAAATTTTCATTTTAAGTGTGGCTCCACCCAAGCAGTGAATCATCTAAGCCATAAATATATCTTCCTCCATTAAGTTAGGCTCTGTTTAACTTTACTCAAAATATTGTGTAGCTTTTTATGTAAAAGTCTTACATTCTTCATTAGATTTATTCCTAGGCATTTTGTGTCTTTTGATGCTATTACACATGATATGGTTTATTTAATTTTATTCCCTAATATTTTTGCTACTATATAGAAATAAAATTTAATTTTAATACAGATCTTGCATCTAGCAACCTGGCTAAATTCACCTATTAGTTTGAATAATTTATGCTATGTTAGATTTTCTACTTATGCAAACATGTAATCTGTGAATGATAACTGTTTTATTTCTTTCTTTTAAGACTTTTTAACTTGAATCTTCTTTTTCCTGCTATAATTCATTAACTAGACTAAGTTCTCCATTACAATGTTGAATATAAGCAGTAAAAGCAACATTTTTTCAATCTTGGGGTTGGGAAGAATCTTTCATTATTTTATCATTAGTTGTGATATTTGAATTAGATCTGTAAATATTCAAATCAAGGAAATTGCCTTCTATTCCCAATTTGTTTATCATAAATTTTATCATTATTTTTATCATGAATTTTATTTATTTACTCTATTAAATTTCTCTATTCTGTTAATGTGATGAATGATATGGATTGACTAAATTATAGTGATTGAGTTTAGATGTAAACCAGTTTTACTTTCCTACAATAAATGGCCTTTAGTTATGTATTATCCATTTTATAGATTGTTGCATTCAATTTGATAGTTTTTGTTTTGTTTTGTTTTTTCATCTGTGCTCATGCCAGGTATTAGCCTGTAATTTTTCTTCCCTGTGATGTCCTTGTTAGGTGTTGGTATCAAGGTTATGTTAACCTCATAAAATAAATTAGGAAGAATTCTCTTTTTCATATTACCTGAAAGAATGTATGTAAGATTAGTATTATTTATTCTTTTTATGAATTGACTGGTAAAGGTATTTGGACATGAAGTTTTGTTTTGTTTTTTGAGAAGTAGGAAGTTTTCTAATTATGGATTTAATTTTTAAAAGATTTAATTTTAATAATTTATATTTCTTTCTATTTCATATTTTGTAAGTTGTGAGGTGCTTTTTCCAGAATTTGTTCATTTCCTCTTTTGTTCCAAATATGTTGATATAAAGTTGTTTATGATATCCTCATGTTAACTTTTTAACTATTTGGAGGTGTACAGATTAGTGGCATTTTATACAGTCACAATGTTGTGTAATCATCACCACTATCTATATCCATAACTTTTTCATCAGCTGATACTGAAACTCTGTACATATTAAACAATAATTCCCTGTTCCTTTCCTCACCTTAATCCCTGCTAATTTCTATTCTACTTTCTGTCTCAATGCATTTTCCTATTCTAAATACTTTACATCGATGACATCATAAAATATTTATCCTTCTATTCCAGGCTTCTTTCAATGAGAAAAATATTTTCCTGGTCCATCCATATTATAGTATGTGTGAGAATTTCATTCCTTTTTTATGGCTGAATAATGCACATACCACATTTTATTTAACCACTTGTCTTTTGAGGAACACTGGATTGTTTCTCTAATGATTAATGATGGTGAACATCTTTTCACATGCTAATGAGCCATTTGTGTATCTTCTTTCAAGAAATGTCTATTCAGGTCCTGTGTTAATTTTTTAATTAGGGAGTTTGCCTTATGAGATCTTTAGATATCCTGGATATTAACCTCTTATAAGAAATATGATTTACAAATATTTTTTCCCATTTTGTAGGTTGTCTTTTCACTTTCTTGATAGTAGCCCCTGATGCACAAAAGTTTTCAATTTTGATGAAGTACCATTTATCTTTTTTCTTTTGTTCTATGTGTTTTTGGTGTCTTTTATCAACTTTTTAATAACTGTTATGATAAGTAGTACATCTCCATTTTCATTCTTGCTATCAGTCACTTGTAACTTCATTACATATTATTTATAAACTTGGATAATAGTTTATCAATTAGATTTATATTTACAAGGAACAAACTTTTGAATTTATTTATTTCTTTATTATTCAATTTTTTTAAATTTCATAAATTTTTCCCTTTATCTTTTCCATTCTTCAATTTTAGTTGAGTTTCATTTTCTAACTTCTTAAGATAAATATTGTTTCTCTGCCTCTCTTTCTAATATATGAATGTAAAACTATGCATTACCTCTAATCTCAAATTTGCCTGCACAAATTTTATATCATATCATTATTATATCATATCATTTTATAACTTCACTTGAAAGTATTTTTTGACTATGGGTTATATTTCTTAAAATATCAGTGAAAATGGTGGAGTAAGAAACTCCAAAATTCTGCCCCTTCATAAAAGTGATGAAAAAAAATGTCATAATCAACTTTTTCAGAACTCTGGAACGTAACCAAAGGTTGAAGTAACCCAGAGAACACTTATTTAAGAAAAATGATTGAATCTCTCTAAGAATAGAAAACATCATGGCATTTTAACTTACTCCAGCCCCACTTCCTGCTGATATTTGCTTAAAATTAATTTTATTCCAGCATGTGGTCAATTTTGGAAAGTGGTCCATGTGTAACTGTAAAAATGTGCATTAATTTATAGTTGGTATAGTACTCTATATATGTCAATTATATCAAGTGTATAATTAATCATTTAATCAAAATTTTTATAGTTTTACTGATTTTTCTGTTTCTATGTTCTGTTACTGATAATTAAAAATTCCTCATAATTTGCATATTTCTATTAGATCTGTCATTTTTATTTTATTGTTTATGATTCTATATTATTTTACATACATACATATTTAGTAGTGTTTTATTTTCCTGTTTTAAGTTCTACCACTTGAAAATATTCATCTTTATTCTAAATAATACTTCTTGCTATAAATGCTACCTTTTGTGATGTAAGCTTTCTTTTTCATAGTTTCACATTGCATGTATTATTTCATCATTTTACATTCCAACTTTCTGTGTCACTATATAGGCTGAAAGTAGCATATACTTGAGGGGCTTTTTTGTTTTATTTTGTTATTTTGAAAAATGAGTCTGACGATCATTGCCTTTTGGATAAAAATTTCAGTCCATTTATATTTAATATAATTACTAATGTATCTGGGTTTAAACTTACCATATTATTGTTTGTTTATTTGTCCTACTGCTCTATATATTTTTCACCTCTTCTGCCTTCTTTTGAATTAAATATTTTATTATTTGATTTTTTCTTTTATTAACTTTTTAGATTTCTCTACTTTTTCTTAGTAGTTACCCTACAGATTACTTTCTACATCCTTGACTAATATAAATTAGTACTTTTACTAAATCCTGAACAATGCAAAAACCTCTTTATCTTTTACATTATTTATTGTTATGTATCTTAAATCTATAGTCATGACCCACATACCAACATCCTCATCAATAATGAACCATATATACAATGGTGGTGCCCTAATATTATAATGGAGCGAAAAAATTTCTATCACCTAGTGACTCTGTAGCCATCGTAACATCATAGCACAACACATTACTCATGTTTGTAGTGATGCTGGCATAAACAAACGCACTGCATGGCCAATCATATAAAAGTACAGCACACACAATTACAGTAGGAGGCTATAACATCTAGGTTTGTGTAACCACACTCTACAATGTTTGAACAATGATGAAATTGTCTAAAAACACATATCTCAAAACATATCTGCATCATAAAGTGGTGCATGACTATACATATATTTTTAAACTCAAAACATTATTATTGTACAGACAATATTTGTTTAGATTTACCTTTATATTTACTTTCCATTGCTTTTCATTCCTACCTGAATTTGCATGTTTCTGTACTGAATTATTTTCTTCCTACTATTTCATACTTCTTTTAGTGCAGATCTGCTGGAGATAAATGTATTTGTGTGTGTGTGTGTGTGTGTGAGGGTTTGTTTTGGTTTGGTTTGGTTTGGTTTGGTTTTGGTTTTACCTCAAATACCTATTTTAGCCTTCAATATAATTGAAGGAAATGTTCACTGGTTAAAGAATGCTACGTTGGAAGATATTTTCTTTCAGAACATTATAGGTGTGTGTGTGTGTGTGTGTGTGTGTGTGTGTGTGTAGTTTCTCTGGCTTTGATAATTTCTGTACAGAAGTCAGCTGTCAGAGTTCTTGCTGCTCCTCTGAGGTAGTTTTCCTTTTTTCTCATGGTTAATTTTAGATATTTCTTTTTGTCTTTGGCTATCAGCAGTTTTATTACAATGCACCTAGGTGTGGTTTACTTTGTATTCATAGTGCTTGGGATTTATGATGCTTCTAGAATCTATAATATTTTCTAGTTTGGATGAAAAATATTTTTTCATCAAATACGGTGTCTGCTCTACTCACTCACCTTTTTCCTTCTGGGACTCCAATTATACATACATTAGAACTTTCAACTATGTCATATCTTTCCTGTGTTGTTTCTGTATTTTTCCTTTTCATGCTTCTGTCTGAATATTTTCTGCTGACTCATATTCCAATTCACTAATTCTTCAACTGTGTCTAATGTGTTGTTAAATTCACCTATTGAGTTTTTTAAAAATAATTTTATTTTTCAATTAAAGGTGATGTACAATACTATATTAGTTTCAGGTATACAACATCTTAAATTTCCCATTTCATCATTTTATATTGAATGTATGAACTAGTTATTTTTAAATTCATGTCTGATTCATCCTATGCCTGGATTGTCAATGAGTTTGCTGTCTATTTTTGTGGGGGTTTTTTTCCTCCTGTTTTTTGGTTGCTTGTTTGTTTTTGAGCTAGTCTTTGGTATGCTTAATTTTTTTTATTCAATAACAAGCATTTCAAATGAATACTTGAAATTTTCAGGAATAAATAGAGACTTTAGATGTTATCTGCTTCCAAAGAGTATTTACTTATGCTTCTATCATAAAAAATAGAGGCTGGCTACCTTAATTCAATTGTGATTAGCTATTTTAAGGCTGAGTTTCAGCCTTTATGATGGTTTCTTTACCATTTGACATTACTCTTAGAATTTAGTTCTTTAGGCTTCCCAAATAAAAGCCTGCATGGTTTCTCAAGTTCCTTGTCTTTAACAGGCATTGAATTTGAATTTTTGTCTCTCCAATGAATAGAAATAACTGAAAGTTCTGCTTAGATTTTTTTGTCTTTTAATCACAATTTTCGACTCAGTCTCTCAACCTGCTGCTTCCAAATGAGTAAATCTCTCAAAGGACAGGCATCGAAGAAAACTGGACTAATCTCAATGATTTTATTTCTCTTCAAGATCTTGGCCTTCAAGTCCTGTTGCCTTAACTTCTACAATGTCTTCAAACATTTCCCCAAATAAAACTGTGATTTATCTAGCATTTCTAGTTGACCTCAATGGGAAAACAGCTCTGATACATGCTATTTTCTTATTTATAAGAGGAAGTTGGCCTATTTGTTTGTAAAAAGACTCCTTCAAAGACTATTGATATAATGATTGTCTAGTTTTTAAAGTAATAATAATAATAAAGTGTTATATTTCTTTAGTCTGAGAAAAAATGTAACAATTAACATATTGCAAATACAATATATGTTCATTATATAACTTTGAAAATGAAAAAGGCAGTTTAAAGAAATTACGTCACCTATGAGATTATCACCCAGAAATAAATGCAGTTAAGCATTTGATATATATTCTTCTGTTAACTTTTACTCTATAGTATTTATTCACAAATATATTATTATAATATATATACTGTTTTGTATTCTTTTATGCTTAAAATATATTGCAAACATATTACAAACATGTCATTAAATATTTTTTTATTGCATCTTGTTTGTTTTAGACAGCATAATTTAATAGTAAATGATCATTATTGGACACTAAGGTGGTTTCTCAATTCAGCATTATTATAAACAATATTTAGATAATTACCCTTACATGCACCACTTAACAGTGGGAATACATTCTGAAAAATGCATCATTAGGTGATTTCATCATTGTGCGAACATCATACAGTATACTTACACAAATCTAGATTGTATCTCTTACTACACAGGTAGGTTATATAGTACAGCCTACTGCTCCTAGGCTACAAGCCTATGTAGCATGTTACTCGACAAAAAAGCATGAGATTAAATCAAGCACAAGAGAAAATGATGCAATCAAAAGGTACAGTAAACACAAGATATATGAGGCTGCTGCCAGGGTAACAGGGAATACTGTTTTATAGCAAACATTTTTATAAGTAGGAAGAGTACCATGTACACTCTAAAATAATAATAATAATAAAAAGTATACTATAGTAAATATATAACTCATTACATAGTCATATATTATCAAGTATTATGTATTGTTCATAATTGTATGTGCCATACTTTTATTTGGTAGCACAGATTTTTTTACACCAGCATTAACACAAACACATGAATAACGTGCTGTGCTATAATGTTATGACAGGTACAACATCACTAGGTGAGAGGAATTTTTCAGCTCCATTATACTCTTAGGAGACCATCATTGAATATGCAGTCTGTCATTGAAACTTCATCACAAAGTGCATGATTATACACACGTATAAAATACTGCCTAAATATTAAGCCCTATAAGTGGAATTTCTATGTCAAAAAGTACAAACATTTTAAGATTTTTGACACATATCTAGCTAACTTGCCTTCTAAAATTTATATCAATTGGCTCCCCTTCAAGAGTATGAGGAGGAGGGTAACATGGCAACTGGGGAGGAGCCTCTCCCAGAAAACACAATTGAACGGCTATCCAGAAGCCAAGAAAGAGGACCCTGAGTGACACAACGACAGCCGAGAAATCCACTCATCACAAGGAAATACCTGAAGGTTGGAGAGAAGGGGGCAAGCAGGAGAAAGGGGAGGGAGCAGAGACAGATCGTGACGGGACCCCATCACTGCTGACTATTCAGGAGCAGCACAGTGCACGGGAGCAGGGAGGCCAAGAGGTGACAAGAGTGAAAGCCAGCCAAAGTGGCAGAACAGTGGGAGACCGAGGGGGGAGTCAGGTCTTAGAGCAGCATTTTGGGGACAGAGCTTGTGAGCCAGCCTCTGAAGCTCCTGAGTAGCAAGAGGGCTGAGCAAGGACTCTGAACAGCCACAGTTGCGGCTCCAGAGACAGCACCTCGGCTCCCAGCACCCTCACAACCCACAGCACGCATGCGCATGATTCCTACGCAGGGCCATGGTTCCCAGTTCCCCGCCCATGTGGAGGGGAGCCAGGTGTCTTGGCGCCACCTGTGACCTCAGGCCCAGGGTTTTGGACTTGTGGTACACGTGTGCCCAGCACCTACATGCCGCCGTGGGAGCCTGCAGACTCCACCCGAAATGGCTGGTCGCTGGAAAAGGCCTGGGAAGAAAAGCAGGTTTGATAGCATTCCCCCCCAGCCAGCAAGAGCAGCCTCAGCCCACATCCTCCAGTTTTCCCAGTAGAGGGCAGGAGGCGGAGCTGCCCCAGTGTGCTTTTTGTTGGCCTTTCCCCTCTCCTACAGCCTCTTCAATGAACTGCACCAAATGGAGGGATCCTGGATAGACATGCACCGCCTCTAAATGTGGCTGGAGACCAGAGAGAAAACCTAAATAACTCCCCTCTATCCCAAAACTTGGCCCCCAGTGCCACCTAGTGTCTGCCCTACAGCAAGACACCACAAAAATACTAATCAGGGCTTCTGGGTTGTGCTGAACACAATGCCCTCATGCCAAAGAGGAAGAACCCAGGAGACAGTATGAATTCCTTAGGATCTAAAGCTGCTCAGAAAGAACATGAACTATATTCAGAAGACAGTTTTCTGATCTAAGTGACAGAGAATTTATTTTGTTGTTGTTGTTGTTGTTGTTGTTTTTGTTTGTTTTTTATGTGGGCAGTTCCCTGGCTGGGAATCGAATCCAGGCCGGAGCATTTATAGTGCTGAAGCCTTAGCCACTACACCACCAGGGAACTCCAGTGACAGAGAATTTAAAGTGGCAGTTCTAAAGCTCTGAGAGAAATGAAAACATACGGGCAGAACCATAGCGGAGATGAATCATCCAAGAAAGGAAATTCATGAACAAAAGGAGCAATTTAACAAAGAAATTCAAAACATAAGGAAGATCAAGATGGAAATACAAGAGATAAATAATACAATAAAAAAAGTGAGAAACGAAATAACTGCCACAGGAAAAATGGCCAACCAGATGGAGGAAAGAATTAGTGATATTGAAGAGCAGAACATGGACACATCTCAAAAAAAGGAAGAGAGGGAATATAAAACTAAAAGGATAGAAAGAACCCTGCAAGAACTATCTGACTCCATGAGACAAAACAACATCAGAATAATAGGACTAGAAGAAGGAGCAGAGCACTCTACAGAGAACATACTCAAACAAACAGTAGATGAGAACTTTCCAAACCTATGGAAAGATCTGGAACCCCAAATTCAAGAAGAAAACAGGTCCCCTAGATACCTGAACCCTAGCAAATCTTCTCCAAGACACATGGTATGGAAGATGTCCAAAACTAAAGACAAAGACACAATTCTCAAGGCAGCCAGGGAAAAAAGAATTATAGCCTTTAGAGGAAAACCCATCAGGCTGGCATCAGAGTTCTCAGCAGAAACTCTACAAGCCAGGAGGGAGTGAAATCAAATATTCAGAACTTTAAAAGAGAGAAACTTCCAGCCAAGAATAAATTATCCAGCAAAATTATCTTTCAGATATGAGGTACACAGAAGCTGAGGGAATTTGCCAGCACAAGGCCGGCACTTCAAGAAATACTGACGGAGTCTCTTCAACCTGAAACAAAACATTAGGAAAAATGGAACAAAGTTGGGGCAACAAGAAAGAAACAAAAATAAAACAAAAACAAAAAAGTAATGGCCACAGAAAATCCTCACATATCAATCATCACTCTAAATGCTAATGGACTGAACTCACTAATAAAAAGACACAGAGTAGCAGACTGGATTAAAAACAAAATCCCTCCATATGCTGTTTTCAAGAAACACACCTCAGCCATAAGGACAAACACAGACTCAAACGGAAAGAATGGGAAACAATACTCCAAGCAAATGATAACCAGAGAAAAACAGGAGTTGCCATACTGATATCTGATGAAATAAACTCCAGGTTAAAAAAGATAGCAAGAGACAAAGATGGACAGTACATAATGATAAAAGGCACAATACAACAACCAGAAGATTTGACACTAATTAATACATATGCTCCCAAGCAGGAAGCATCAAAATATACAAAGCAACTATTAACAGATCTGAAAAGAGAAACTGACAAAAGCACAATCATTGTGAGAGACTTAAACACATCCCCCCAATAGCCATGGACAGATCATCCAAACAGAAAATAAATAAGGAAATATCAGCTCTAAACGACACATTACAGCAATTGGACATAATTGACATTTACAGGACACTTCATCCAGGAAAAAAGAGACTATACTTTCTTTTCTAGTGTTCATGGAACATACTCAAGGATAGACCATATGTTGGTACATAAAAGTGGCCTCAGCAAATTCAAGAAGATCAAAATCATACCAAGTGTATTCTCAGACCACAAAGCTTTGAAATTGGAGATCAACTGTAAAAGGAAAGCAGAAAAAAATCCACATATACATGGAGATTAAACAACATCTTATTTTAAAAATGACTGGATAAAAGAACAAATAAAAGAAGAGATTAAACAATATATAGAAACTAATGACAATGAAAATATAACATATCAGAATTATTGGGACACAGCAAAAGCAGTAATAAGAGGGAAATTTATATCACTACAGGCCTACCTTAAGAAACAAGAAAAATCACAAGTAAACACCTTAGCATCCCTTCTTAAAGAACTAGAAAAAGAAGAGCAGACAAAACCCAAAGTCAGCAGAAGGAAAGAAATAATAAAAATTAAAGCAGAGCTAAACAAATTAAAGAACAGAAGAACAATAGAAAAAATTAATATTACAAAGAGCTGGTTCTTTGAGAAAGTCAACAAAATTGACAAATCTCTGGCTAGACTAATCAAAGGACGAAAGGAAAGGACACAAATATCCAAAATTAGAAATGAAAGGGGAGAAATTACCACTGATAACACAGAAATACAAAGGATTATAAGAAAGTATTATGAAGGGCTTTATGTCATTAAATTTAACAACTTAGAAGAAATGGACAAGTTTCTAGAAACTTATAGTCTACCTAGACTGCAACAAGAAGAACTGGATTCTCTAAATAGACCAATCAATAGCAATGAGATTGAAATGACTATCCACAACCTCCCTAAAGGCAAAAGCCCTGGACCAGATGGTCTCACCAATGAGTTTTACCAAGCATTCAAAGAAGAATTAATGCCTATCCTCAGATTCTTCCAAAAAATTGAAGAGAAAGCAATACCTCCTAACTCATTCTATGAGGCCAACTACCCTAATACTAAAGCTTGGTAAAGACAACACAAAAAAAGAAAACTATAGACCAATATCTCTGATAAACACAGATACAAAAACCCTAAACAAAATATTAGCAAATAGAATACAATAGTGCATCAAAAAGATTATACATCAGGATTAAGTGGGATTCATCCCAGGAGTGCAAGGATGGTTCAACATACGAAAATCAATCAATGTGATACACCACATAAACAAAATAAAAGATAAAGACCATCGGTCATATCAATTGATGCAGAAAAAGCTTTTGAGAAGATACAATATCCATTTATGATCAAAACACTAAATAAAATAGGTATAGAAGGAAAATATCTCAACATAAAAAGGCCATATATGACAAACCCTCAGCTAACATCATACTGAATGGGGAAAAGCTGAAGCCTATTTCCCTAAAATTGGGAACAAGACAGGGATGCCCCATCACCACTGATATTTAATATAGTACTGCAAGTTCTAGCTACAGCAACCAGGCAAGAGAAAGGAATAAAAGTTATCCAAATTGGGAAAGAAGAGGTCAAATTGTCACTATTTGCAGATGACATGATCCTTCATATAGAAAATTCCAAAGATTCCACCAGGAAACTATTAGAAACAATAAATGAATACCGTAAAGTCACAGGATATAAAATCAATGTACAAAAATCAATAGCATTCCTATATACAAACAACAAATCCTTAGAAAAAGAAATGAGGAAGTCAATTCTTTTTGGTATCACAACAAAAAGAATGAAATATCTGGGAATTAACAAAGAACATGACAGACTTATACAGGGAAAACAATAAGACACTTTTGAAAGAAACTGAAACAGACACTAAGAAATGGAAAAATATCCCCTGTTCATGTATAGGAAGACTTAACATTGTCAAAATGGCCATTTTGCCCAAAGCAATCTACAGACTTAATGCAATACCATATATAAAAATCCCAGAATCATACTTTCACGAAATAGATAAAAGAATTATCAGATTCATATGGAACCACAAAAGACCTTGAATTGCCAAAGCAATGCTACATAGAAAGAATAAGGCTGGTGGTATTACACTCCCTGACTTAAATTTACATTACAAAGCATCAATACTCAAAACAGCTTGGCAGAAAAATGGAAACACAGACCAATGGAACAGAACTGAAAACCCAGAAATAAATCCACAAATTTATGGACAAATAATTTTTGATAAAGTAGCAAAAAATATGCTATGGGGAAAAGACAGCCTCTTTAGTAGGTGGTGCTGGGAAAGCTGGAAAAACATATGCAAAAGAATGAACCTGAGCTGTGAACTCCCACCATATACAAAAATTAACTCGACATGGATTAAAGACCTTCATATAAGACCTGCAATAATAAACTGTATAGACCTAGCGCTCAAGGAAGACTTCATACACCCGACCTCAAAGGCAAGGGAAGTAAAAGCAAAAATAAATGAATGGGACTATATCAAACTAAAAACCTTCTGCACAGCAAAAGAAACCATCAACAAGGCAAAGAGACAGCCAACTGAATGGGAGAAAATATTTACAAATAATGCATCAGATAAGGGTCTAATATCTAAAATATATAAAGAGCTAATATGACTTAACAACAAAAAAACAAACAACCCAATTAAAAAGTGGGCAGAAGAACTAAACAGACACTTCGCCCACGAAGAAATACAGATGGCCAGCAAACATATGAAAAAATGCTCATCCTCATTAGCTATCAGGGAAATGCAAATCAAAACCACAATGAGACACCACCTCACACCTGTTAAAATGGCTGTTATCAACAAGACAAGGAATAACAAGTGCTGGAGAGGATGTGGAAAAAACGGAACTCTCGCACACTGCTGGTGGGAGTGCAAATTGGTACAACCACTGTGGAAGGCAGTGTGGAGGTTCCTCAGAAAATTGGGGATGGAGCTACCATATAACTGAGCAATCCCACTTCTGGCGATCTACCCAAAAAACGAAAACCTTAGTCCGCAAAGACTTATGTACCACAATGTTCATCGCAGCGCTGTTCACAGTGGCCAAAACATGGAAACAACCAAAGTGCCCAGCGACAGATGACTGGATAATGAAGCTGTGGTACATATACACAATGTAATATTACTCAGCTATAAGAAAAGATGAAATATTGCCATTTACAACAAAATGGACAGACCTGGAGATCATCATGATAATTGAAATAAGCCAGACAGAAAAAAACAAAAACTGTATGACTTCACTCATATGTAGAATATAAAACTGAAAGCAACAAAGAAAATGAAATGAATCAACAAACAAATAACCCATGGACACAATCAATAGTGTAATGTTTATTTGGGGACAAATGGGGAGGGGATGGGTAAAGGGGGAGGGGGGTGGGAGAGGAGGGAGGGGAAGCTCTAAATATATAGTGATGGAAAGAGAACTCACACTAGGTGGTGAACTTATTACATAACAAGTTGACAATGCACTGTAGAATTGTACTCCTGGAACCTATGTAATTCTTGCTAACAGCTGTCACTCCAATAAGTCTAACAATAAAATAAATTTTTAAAAAAGAGTATAGGAGAGTGACCATTTTCCTACCATCACTAAATAAAATCCATTTTATTGCCAATTTGATAGATAAAAATGGGGTTTTTTAATTGCACTCTTGGTAGCTGGGGAAATATGCTTAATAATTTAATTCTTAATTAGCTTCAAAACTCATTTTCTAACCATACTGTATTACTAGCATTGAGAATTACCTCATTCTTTAGTCACAAAATTTCCTATGGATTTGGTAATATAATAAATGTTTTGGAGATTTCTGATCATTATGCTTGAATACATACAATATGTAACTGCAACAAAAAAAGACCATCCAGTATCGTCTCATCGTGTTCTCTTCCTAAGGATATATCACTAACATGCATAAATGCACTTTTTACAAATACATGAAGGAAGCAGTGGAGACTGCCAAATCATGAGAAGAGCATAGAAAGAGATTACTGAAGTGACACAAGAATAATAATCTTTAAATGATTTAGAACCAAATAACATCAAATCAACAAATATTTATTAAAGCTCTCTATCATTTCCATTCTTAATTCCTGTATTATCCTACATTTTTAGTAGGTTGACAATAGGCAACCTGTTCTCAAAAGTATTGCTAGGCTTTAATACACATTATGTCTGCAAGTGCTGTCTTCAGACTCTACTATTGCTGACTGATATCAATCACATAAAATTATATAAACTCCTGCTCCACAGAGAAGCAAGAGGCAAAGTCTTCCTGCCCAGCATTTCACTGTAGTCAAATTCAATGTCATGACAGCAATAGTTACCAATTCAATTTCTAGTATAGCAACCAATAAGGAGACCTTAAATTTCTCTCAGAACTCAGTAACATGTAATAAATTCTCCATATCTTCAAAAATTTTTAAACAGAATAGCATTACTCTTATTCTAATTTTCAAAATATTATGCATTATAACCAGAATACAAAGACTTAAATTCAAATGTATTATCATATGATAATATCACTACATTGCATTTAAAAAATTGATTCTAAATTATAAAATTATAGATAAAATTTGAGAAAACAGCATAGTGTAGTGGTACGAGACAACCTGAGTTAAATTCTGCATACACCACTTACTGAATGTGTGGCCTTGGCATATTTCTTAACACTGTGCTTCATTTTCTTGGTGTGTAAAGTGAGAATAATAGCAAGTAGCTTCTAGGATACTGGCAAGGATTATATAGATTAATACATGTAAAGCCCAGTAGTGCATGGCCCATAGTAAGTACCATAAATTGAGGTGGTGCAATATGTCTAACAATTTAAAAAATGCATGTATAAAATAATAATAATAAATTGAGGTTGTTGTTGTTATTATTATAAAATAAAGAGATTGACCTTGATCATTTAGGGGGAAAGTGATAATCAAGAGTAAAAATATCATCATAATGAATTATGTTTCTTTCATTTTATACAGCTACCAATTTGAAAGATTTACAAATATCATTCATCTTCTTCTTTGAAAGCTATAGTTTTTACCTATAGAAAACAAGTAAAGAGAAGGACTTTATTTCCGTAATTTAAGAGATTTTTTTAAAGCGACCTAGGAAAATGAGTATTAATTCAATAATAAAGAAGTCTAAAATCTTTAACCATGAAGCCCCTTGTTTCTTGCTTACTTGTGACATATCATGCAAGTTATTAAAGCAGTCATACCTAGCAAGAAAATGCCTCCAGGGTCTCATAAAGCAAAGACCCCTCCAAGGACTCGCAACTCAGAGTGACTACTAAGAACGGGCCAACAATATTACACTGTAGTAAGGGCAACTGTCAATAAGAAGAAAAAAATAAAAAGGAGATGGCAATATCTAAAAATAGGCAAATACATTTTACTTTCTTGCTTGCTTTATATGTTAGATCTTGTCTTTTAACATTTCCTAGAGCCTCTAGATGTCTATATCTGCCAATCTTACATATTCATAAGCACTGATGTCTGAACAAAGAAGTACTTGTGCAAGTTTGTGCTTGTGTGTGTTTTAAACAAAACTGGTTTTCTTTGATTTCTTAATCCTTTTCTTTAGATTCTTAACTCAATAAATAGCCTTCCTTGAGACAACTCTGGTTTGCACAAACATGCAAGCAGTGTCACCTAACAGCAGCTACCTGTTTTAAAGCAAACAAACCACAGACTGCTGTAACATTTGAATACCTTTCTAAAGTGAAACAATACCACACATTTGGGCATTTTGGCTGAAGTTGTGAAACAATCCATCACCTTTATGCTCTCTTAAGAAGCAAGTAATCACAAGAAAAGCTTCCCTGAAATTTTCCTTCAATCTGCTTATAGGATCCTTAATCTTTCTTGTCTTTCTCCTGTCAATGACTTTTATGTTGACCACTACCCACTTTTACAGAATGTTAACTGCAAAAATTATTTTAAATATAACAAATTCTATTTTTAAAAATACAGAAATGGATTTAATTTGACATACTAGTGTCAACAGTTACTCCTTGGTCTTTAATTAGATGATGAACTTCATAAGAATTCTTTTTCATGGATTAAAAAAAGAACTCAGTCATTTAATATAATTCTGTTTTTTCCTTCATGACTCTAGCCTACAAGTGTCTACCAGACTATCAGGACTGTGGGAGGAGACTGAAGGAGCAATGGATTCTAGAATCTTCTAAGTACATTCACACACAACCTTTCATAAAGGAATAAAATAGCCCCAAAAGTCATTCATATTTGGCACCTTCTCCACACAATCTTATTTTTTAATTCCTTCTCCTAAAATCACTGGAGCCCCATAAGAGATGTGCTGTCTCTTCCCCTTTCATTTTCTTCATTTAAACAGACATATTTGGCCCTAGACTCATCAATTCAGCAAAAAACAATTAATTACCTAAAAGCAATATTAGATTTTGTCCTATGTTGTCTCCATCTGTCATAAAAGCAAATCCAACCTGGTAGTTATCATTTGCCAGATTGTGCTGATAAAGAGCAGACTTTGAAATTCAGTAAATGTTCTTGTAAGCAGAGCTGACTACAAAATTTGTGAAGCCTAGCATAAAATGAAAGTAAAAAGTCCCTTGTTCAAAATGCTGGGGGAAAAATGTGCTGTTGAAATTACCAAAATACAAAGCATTTTCCTTTTTTCATGGTTTCTCTCTTAATCTGTTATAGTGTTTTCTATTTGCTACTTAATGTCTTTCTAAGTTAAGAAAAATTAAAATATTAAACTACTAGCATGAGTTGTACTTTTCAGGTTTATATCGTGCAATAACTTTTTAAATACAAGAGCATTTAAGTGGTATGCAGAATTATCAAAATTACACAATTTATATTTCATAGCTTATATATGCATATGTTTTTCATTCTTAGAAGAGTGAAAACACTACACAGAACTAACTCAACTCTTTTTTTATTTCATTTCTTGCTACCAGCACATTCTACCAACACTCTCTACCTTTGGCTTATGAGTAAGTTAGGAAAGACTGAAAGAAAAAGGAACTATCCCTTTCTTTATTATCATTTCTAGCATAAGTAATTGGCTAACAGAGTCCAATAGAGGTTTCCATAATTTTTTGTGTTTCTTAGAATGTTAATGCCTTTCTTCCATATTCAACACAAATTTTGGCTCAAAAAATGGTGGCCTGTCAAGGTTGTCAGCACCCCAATTTAGTCACAGATGTTAACACTTACCTTGTTATTTGTTTGTATCTCACTGAACTCCTATGCATTCACTGGAATTCTGTGCACATAGAGCATTGGGAACACTTTATAAGAACAGAGTGGCAAGAAAAGGTGGACACAAGTATTAAATGTAGCTCCTCTGTTCATGCACATGCTCCATTGCCCCACAGACTTTATTTACATAATGTGAACTCAAAGATAAAATTGTTAATAATTTCAAAACAATGACAATAGCATATTAAACCAAGCATGGTCCCCTCTGAGCACAGAGCCATGTGTGAGTGCAGAGGTCATTAAACTAGTCCTGCTGGTGAGATTCATTAGAACAAAAAAGCTTCATGCTTCTTTAATGAGAGGGAGGAACAGGAACTATGTTTATTGAGCATTTACTGTATGCTGAGTGCTAGGTTAAATTCTTCACATACATTTCCTCATTTAATCATCAAGTACCACTTTGGGGTAGATATTTTTATCCCCATTTACAAAGGGGGAAATTTGGGATTTTTAGAGGCTAAGTGATTTGGCCAATCTCTCTCAACAAATAGGTGATAGAATAGGGATTTTTACCCAGATTTGACTGATCCCAAAGCTCGTAACACCCTACTACTTCCTTAAAAGCATTTAGTTCAGATTTTGAATTACAAAATATTTTTAATTATTCCTGTCATATAGAGCACATTTAATAAATATATATGCTAATAAAACCAACTATCAATTATTAAAATAGCATGATTCACATATTATTTTTTAAAAATCTCATCTAGGCTTCTAGTCTAATATGACAGAATAAGCATACATATTTACCTCCTCTCCCTCCCAAGGCTTTATTAAAATGATAACAATATTTTTTAAAAAGATATAAACTGCCAACTACAAAAAGCAGACAATGGAAGCTATTGGTGAATACGCAATTCCAAAAAACCAAAAGAAACAATTCACAAAGAAAAACACAGTATAAATCCATTTATAAAGTTAAAGAATAGGTAAAACTAAATAATCAGTGTTTAGGCATACATACATAGATGACAAAACTATTTTTAAAAGCAAAAGAATGATTAAGACTTTTCAGTGTAGGTGCTACTTCTGAAACAATAGGGGATATGATAAAGAGGAGGACACAGAGGCTTCTATGGTGCTGCTATTTCCTTTCTTACCTGGGGTGATAGGTACATGGGTATTCATTTTGTTACACATGTATTATATGTATAATATATTTCCCCCAAAATGATTATCTTCTTTAAAAAGATAACGCATTCATAAAATAACTACAAGACAGTACCAGGTAACAAGAAAAGACTTTTGGAAATTAAAATTTCATTGCCAAATAAAAATTCAATAGAAAAGTTGGAGAATAAATTTAAAGAAATCTACCAGATTACAATACAAGGAGACTAAAAATGAGAGAAAAGATAAGAAATTCAAAGGATTATTCCAAGACACTTTATATCCAAAAAATTCCAGAAAGAGAAAAATTATCATAGAAGTGCTACTAGATAATTTCCTGGGAGATGGATCCAGTCTTTAAACACAAAGAACTCATTCTGTACCCAGTACTTTGACATGTCCTGGCAAAATGTCAGACCTCTGAAGATAAAGAAATGATCCAAAAAGCTACTAAGGAAAAAATAAACAGCTTATCTGCAAGGAAATGAAAATCAGATTATTAGTTTTCTCATCAGAACATAGGATATGGAAAAGCAATGGAGCAAAGCTTTCAAAATTCCCAGGGAAAATGATTTTTATCCCCCATTTCTAAAGCCAACCTAATAATCATTCATGAGGAAATAACAAAGGCATTTTCAAGCATGCAAGGACTCAGTTTACCTTAAATACACCCTTTATAAGAATGAACATGCTTTTTAATAAGAAAGTACTCTATCAGAACAAAAGAGATGGTGGTCTAAAATAGTGATTCCTAACTCAAGAGAGCAGTGAAGGGAAACTCCAGGATAACAATCACATACCTGTCCTAGTGAGTCCTAGTAAAATGGAGATTGGAGTCAGGAGGCAGAGGGTTGGGGAGATGAAGGAAAAAGATGAGAATTAGTAAAACAGATAATATGGTTGGGAGTTTGGGAAAACTTGAGGATAAAACAAAGGCATTGGTGAAGTGTAAAAAGAAGAGTCTATTTGATCACGACAAGAACATTCTCCATTAAGTGGCACAGTGGAAATAACCTGTATCTCACAAACAAGGAAATATAATACTGGCAAGTTACTTTGTTCAACAACAAACAACAAACATGTGACCGGTGTTGGTTCTGGCCCTCTAGGAAGCAGTTGTTAAGGCAGAGTTAAGAGATTTATTGGTGGATATGCCTGTGAAATATCAAGGGGAGAGAGAGAGAGCAGGAGGAGGCAGGAAAAGCTTTCAATGCTCAATGTAGGTCTGACATCTGCAAAAGGAAAGGAAAAAGGAGGCTTGGGTAGGAAGAACCACTCTACAAAAACAAAAACAAAAACTTTTGGTCAGCCCAACAGGGAGCTACAATGCAAAAATTACCCTTTGCATGAGTCTCATGTTGAGCACCAATGGCTAGCACCTAGAACCCCCACCATGCTCAACCATTGGCTAGAATTTCCCAGAATCAGAGAGAGTGTTTCCTCTGCTCAAACACTTTGTGACAGATTTCAACAGCACTGCCGCCGACTACACACCTTGCAGCAGATGTATTCTAAAAAGAGACCTGTGTGGCATAATATGCTTCTTCCAATACATGCAACACACTCACCCAGACCATAGAGGACACCACCTCAAAGCTTTATCCAATTACTGCATCAGCTCAAAATCCAAATGTTTTTTTCAATGACATGCATTACTTTATATCAGGTTTAGGTGTGTTCTAGTCACACACACACACACACACACACACACACACACACACACACACAGCTGTCTTACCCAATATACCCAATAGAAGAGGTACAAGGACAACCAGAATAAAAGAAAAGGTACAGGACAACCACAATACAAGCTACCCAACTATCAAATATCCTAAGTGACTGAAATACACTTAATGTGAAAAATCCCACGCAGGTTGCTCTTATAGCTTATTTTCTAACTGACATTTGAATAACATGGCCACGGTGCTGAGGGCCTCTTGGCATCATCAAGGATAACTGAAACTGGTTTCCCTAGCATCCTTGACTTCTTGCCCTTTCCAGGGGTGCAGTTATATTATACATCAAGCTTTAGGAGAACAAACAAGGGCAGGTCCAGGGACCAAAATAAATAAATGATAGTGAATAAACTAGATTAAAAGCATTACATATAAGTAATTATGTATCTTTAAAATTAGTTAATATGGGGTATATTTTGAGATAAAACTTTTATATAATATGTACATTCAATTTCAAAATTAATCTTAAATTTGAAATAAGGGGGGCAAATTATGAAAATTGCTAGACCTCACAAGTATCTCCACTAGTCAATCTAGATCTCAGTTCTGCTGTCCACTGTCCATTTTCCCCACAGGACTCTCTGGTTTTGCTCTCTAGGGGTACTTTCTTGTCTATTATTCTCCTTGGACACACCTGAAGTGAGGCCACACAGCCTTCACAGCCTACTTCCCATCAACGTAGGTTTACAGATTTACAAGCTGCTTTTGAGGTTAAAAAAAATGTCATAGGTTTTTGCAGGCCTCCTGCTGTGTTATTTGACAGTAACATTCCCTCAAAATCTAACTAGGCTTCTAGTCTAAGTTTTCAAGGACAAACACAGCCAAAGAGTTCTCCAACACATCATTTCAAGACTTAAGGACAGATACTTTACTTACTACTGCTGTACTCTGCCTAAATACTCTCTGGCAGTTACTGGATGCCAACTGAGACTTGGGTGGCAAGGCAGCACCCTTAATCACGTCTTTGCAGCTATACTGGTTCCCACAGTCTCACAGCGTGCTTGAAAAGATTTGGGGCCCTATTCTTATCTCTTGCTAAAATTGACAGTTCTATAATTGCTTGAATTTGGATTACAAGGTCATTTGATTTTTGCAGTCCTCTAAGGCTCCAAATTACAGAAACTCCAGTTTTCTGAGACTGAGTCAGACACATAGTAGAGTTAATATTTCCTTCCATTTCTACTTGCACACTAGCCGTTTCTAGCCTGAACTCTCCTATTTTTTGTAAGGTCTTTTAAACAAGGTATGAGGCAGCCAACAGACATTGAATTTTTCCAACCATTTCCCCTGAAGTTATTGGCTCACTTGGTCCATAATCTTCATATCCAGATAGCAGAGGCATATTTGCATATTTTGACATCATAAAAAAAATGCACCCACCTTTTTATTCTGTAATGCCTGTATCATGGAAACTATCAAACAAATATACTTATTTAAGTTTTTGTTATATGCCATATTCCACTTTCTCATACCAAATTTTATATTAGTTAGGATATAGGTTCAGGTGCGTGAATAGACACCTGAGTTAACATACCTTTAAAAAGATAGAAGATAATTTCTCACACTCATACAGCAGCAACATAGAAGAAGAGGGGATAAGTGGTACTGCCCTTCCCCTTGCCACCACCTTTAAGGACATGTCTTTGGAAGCATCTATCATGTATCATTTTCCCTCACAATTCCCATGCTAGAACGTATCATATGACCACAATTTAGTGGAAAGAAAGCTACAGAATGAGTGGCCATGTACCCCTCCAAAAATCCAGGGTTCTGCTGTAGAGAGAGAAGGGAAATCAAGGACAACTAGTTTCTTCTGCCACTCTTTCCCACATCTTGCCTGCCACCTATTCAATAGATCACATCCAGAGTAATTCTCCAAAGGCAGAATTTCCCCTATAATTTGCTTCATCAAGACCAATGATGATTCCTCACTACTCAGCACATTAAAAAAAATTTTTTCTCGGAGTTCCCTGGTGGTGTAGTGGCTTAGGGCTTCGGCGCTGGTGCAGTCAACGCTGTGGCCTGGGTTCGATCCCACCCAGGGAACGACCCACATGCCAAAAAAATAAAAAAATAAAAAATAAAATTATTTTTTTTGTCTATGTCCTGACTTTCAAGGCCTTAATCATACTCCTTTCAAAGCTAAGATCAAATCTCATCTCATTTTTTTGTTTTTGTTTTTACTGCTGTTGTCTTTTTATAAAATCTCAGGCTGCTCCAGACTGATTTCTTCATTCTCTGTATTCTCAGTGATGCAGTTAAGAATTTGTTAATAACCCATGGACACAATCAATAGTTTAATGTTTATTTGGGGACGAGTGAGTTAGGGAGGGGAGAAAGGGGAGGGGGTGGGAGAGGAGGGGTGGAAGCTAAATATAAAGTGATGGAAAGAGAAGTCACATTAGGTGGTGAACTTATTATACATCAAGTTGACAATGCACTGTAGAATTGTATGCCTGAAACCTATGTAATCCTTGCTAACAGATGTCACCCCAATAAGTCTAACAATAAAAATGAATTTAAAAAAAAAGAATTTGTTATTCTCTAATTTTTAGTGCATGTATGTTTTGTCTATAAAGAATGATGTGCCCATTACAAGAAAGTTCCATGATTTATTATTCTTTATTTTTGCCCCACAACATATACTAAAAGTGTTAATAACATAGAGAGCACTTAACAAATAATAATTGATGGATCAGAGTCCTATGTTATTAAACATATAAAAACTGTAAGGGCAATAACTTAAAAGCACAACAAAGAATATTTACTTTCTCTGATGCCATGTTTGGTAAATGCATAATTTGGGGTTGGATTTCTTTTACAAGTAAATTTCTAAGAGTTTACAAAGATATTATTTCTTTTTAAAAAACATGTATTTCTTCCCTTAATATTAAAGTATTATAAAAATTAGCAAAAATACTAGAAAATATAGAGAAATAAAATGATCTATAATTCCTACAACATCTAACAATATTACAGTATATAATCTTCCATGAAAGATATAATTTCAAACACATTTCAATGAGAATTATATGTACAAGATTTGAAATATCAGAAAACTATTATACTATTGTCTTAAACAAGTCTTCATCAAGCATGCTAACATTCTTCTCTCTACATTACTTTCACCAAGGCATGTTTTTCATGCTTTCAGGGTTTTCTATAAACAAATGCTTGGCTTTCACAAGTATGGTGACATATCACATCATCTACTGTCATAAAACAAAGCATAT
Source organism: Lyroderma lyra (assembly GCA_004026885.1). NCBI lineage: Eukaryota > Metazoa > Chordata > Mammalia > Chiroptera > Megadermatidae > Lyroderma > Lyroderma lyra. The sequence continues at coordinate 23,533 of PVJL010010909.1, forward strand.
GGTATTTTTATGTGTTTCATTTTTATACTCTATGGGTTATCAGCATTACTACATAAATTAAAAAAAAAAAACCAGATACCTACCTTATAAACTTCTTTTTATATATGCTTCAATATATTTTATGGTCTTCACAGGTTTTGGCAAGAGACAATAAGATATATTCCCTCAAGTTTCAAATAAAATTTCCAAATGATACATTTTCCCTTTAGAATGTTAATTATTAAATTGTATCTACCCCTTCTTATCTACATCACAGAGTTATGAAAATAAATGGCTAAATAAATTTGAAAAAATTTTGAGCTCTTGGAAGAAATAGCATTATATAAAGGTGAAATACTATTTTATTTACAAATTCAAGATTTATTTTGAAATAGAAGTCACCCTATTATTGGGTTGTATAGATACAGATATTTCTCAAAATCATTACTTTCCATATCAATAAAAATCAAATCATTGATTTCTTTTTTCTGTGCAGGGTTCTCAGATCTGAAGTATTTCATTAAAATGATTTTTATATTGAAAAATAGTGCATACCACTGAAAATGAATGGCTACTCACTTGTTTCCAAGGGAGGAAATTACAGATTATTCATGAAAAACTCAGAAACAAATCCATCCATAATGGGCAACAGAATTGCAAAAATGAACACTAGGTATGATATAAAATCAGGAGGGGGGCTTCTATTTTAATAAACATAATAGCTCTATTCCTTTATTTTTGACTTATCAAACTGTTATTGCTATAATAATAGTATTTTTCATATTGGCATGTGGCAGTATTAGAAAATCAGAGAAAGAAGTGATCCCTAGGCAAAATGTGGATAATCATTAAATTTATGTGATAAATACATGGATGTTTGTTTTGTCACTCACTACTTTTCTGTAGTTTTTAAAATTGTTATAACTGCTGCTTTATCCCAAGGTTTAAATCATTTCCATTTCACCAACTATTATAATAGCTCCTTGTTAGCCAGAATTAGGACCAGCAAAGCAACTCACTTTATCACTCTATAGTCTGTAAAAATGAATTGTCAGAGTAGTGTCTGATTTTAATGAAATAAACCAATCAATAAATAATAGATATCCAGATAAGAAACAGATGATGCACTATAGAATTATACACCCGGAATCTATATAATTTTTGCTAACCAATGTTACTCCAATGAGTTTAACAATAAAAAGAAAAGAAAGAAAGAAAAAGAAAAAGGCCTGCCTTCATTATCTCCTGGCTCTGTGCAGTTTCTGGGATGTATATCAAGAATACATCTCACATGTCTCTAATACTCTGACAATATCATTTACATCCATTCTCCAAAAGGATTTGCCGAGTACTTCTGCTTGCAGGTTCATAGATTTCTATAGAAGAATATATCATTTTCATAGATATTATATATATGTTCTTGCTTCAGAAAATGGCCTTTTTGATAGTCATATTGAAGAAAAAGAAGAGCAAAACAGAAATTTTATCAAGTGAGTTTAATTGGCCACACAAGGAAAATAATTTTAAACAATACCTAGTATTTATTGAGCACTATTTTCCTAGCCCTGCTCTAAGCATTTTAGTTGCATCTTCTCATCGAATTCTCATAGTAATAATGACACTATGGTAATTATATCTGTAGAGAAAATCTATCTGTTTCTCAGAGAAATGGCATTTGAGATATTACTGTGTTCTTATAGAATTTTACAGTGGTGTCAGCCATGGTCACCAGATCTTATTTGAGGTGACTTTCTTGCATACTCAAAATCTCTTCATTTCCATTTCCCCTTTAAGCACTGTGTTTCTGGGCTCCCTGACTGCACTCTTGTGAGCAAGAGCCTTGAGCCCTATGTTGTAGCCTCCGCCTCTTGCTATGAAATTGCGTAGGCCTACGGAAGCTACCTGCCCACATCTGTTCAGGCTGCATAATCACCCTCCATAAGATTTCTACTGATTACTTTATCCATGTACTCCTCCAACAAATCCTCTTATGGCCTCCCTCCACCCTGGGCTGCAGCCATCTACCTCCTGCATACAAAGTAGGGGAGCACACACTTCAGTTTCCTGAGTATTTCTTCATGGGATGTCATTGTTGTTAGTTTCTTGAATCCATTTTTACCTCTTGATTCTGTAATTTCTCTAAGGTTAATTTGAGGGAGCAAGTCAACTAATCTTGTTCAATAATCATCTGCATAAGAATTAGAAAACTGAATGTTGCTTATTTTTTATTATTAAAAGTTACACTTACGGATGAGGCCACAATTTGTGTTAAATTCTAACGTCGTGGTCAGTGCTTATGTAACTAGCAAACCCAGAGCCAAATGTCAACATGTGATAGCAAGAATATCTCCTAAAGATTGTCAACAAGGCACATACAACACAACACAACACACAACACAACACAAGCAGTCAGTCTGTCCACATGATCTTCCCTTGGCCAGAATGCAATTCACAACAACATAAAGACGAACAGATTTGAAGTCACCTGTCTATTCCACCTATCTCAGGCTGCTAGAAACATCAACACTCTGAGCTACTCAGAAACTTTTTAAGTTTTAAGTCCTGGCATGTAGATTTACAAAATAAACATTGCATCGTTTTTCTAGGCCTTAACATCTACAAATCCTGTATATTGAAAGGGGAGTAAACCCCACTTCCCCATTACATTGGCTGTGCCTACTTTCTAAGTCTTCTGGGCCCCACTGCCATCTTCTGAGGCCCCACTTCGCCTAAAACACTGCTAACGCCAGAGCCTATATGGATCAAGACTAAGCTGCAACAGTTGTACACTGTTAGGCCTGTGACTTTAATACTGTTGTTGTGATCTGTTTATTGAGACTCTCCAGCCCCTGCCATCTGAAGCCATCGCCTTGCTGTGGTTTGCATTGCATGCCTCCCATATTTGTTGAATTCAGTTTAGTTCCCTTATATTTGCCAAAGATGAAACTTTCGCTTTCATAGAACATCTTTCTTTTGATTATGATAAGGACTGAGAAGTTATTACTTAAGGCAAGGGTGGTCCATATTAAAATGACCACTTATATAAAAAAGCCACTCACTACAGCACAAAGCTTCCATAACATCAGGATGATAGTTTCATCTATCAGGAATGAAAGAAAAGACTTCATAATTAAAGTTAAGCAACAGCTTGCTGGTGCCCCATCACGGGAGTAAACCTAGCCAAGGATAACAGCTGCTTAGCTGCCATGTGTAGCTGACCACAGACACATGAGCCAGTCCGGCAAAACCCAGTCCAGGCCAGGGAACAGAATAGATTTATGCTCTAAAATAATGCTTATTGTTGCAAACTACTGAGGTTTGGGGTTTTTTATGTTTTTGTTTTTGTTTTTTGGTTGGTTGCTTGCTTGCCTGCTTGCTTGTTATACAGCATTACAGTGGTAACAGGTAACTGATATCCTGCCCTTCTGTATATTAACAGAAGAAATCAACATGACTTGTGCCTGACGTAGGTATATGGACGTTGATATTTCACTATGAAAGTTGAGACTGTTCCATGTTTTCCCACATTAAAAATATCCAACCTCTCCTTTAAAGTAATGAGCAGATACAAGTATTGTTATTAAGGCAGTGACAGCTTTTCTCAGGAAAAATTTTTGGAGTGGCTAGCCATGAGAGGAAGTGAATTGCTACAGGATATATTGAGGCATAACCGAAGAACCCAACATTTGCTAACAAGAGTAGTTACTGTCATACTTTATCCCTCCAGTTTACAGATCTCTAGCATATCCATATAGACCCTCTAACTCACCAAGATTGGCAATTTAGTTCACCACTAAACTCTCAAATTGAAAAGAACCACTCTAACATAAAACCCATGTAAAACAGCAAAATGAAACTTATTTCCTTCAACCCATTCCTAGTAGGCCATTTCAGCAATCCTGTCTCCCAACAGGATACCTCCTTCTACAGGCAGTCAGATCTTCAAACCATGCCCTGGCATCCTCCCGTGGCCTCCCACCTTTCATCTCTCTCCCACTCCTGGTTTCCTTCTGTCCTACCATATAGCAAACCTACCCTCACCTGTGAAAATCTACAAACCTTATACCCACAAGAATATAATGACTGATACTCAGGGATAATTGTGTCTTACCAGAAAGTGAGGATAAGTATACAAAAATGACAACATCGGTAGTAAACTAGGGAGGAAGATGAGTAGACTTCTGGAGAATTAGCATACCTCCCTGGCATCCACACTCAGCACAGCCAGAGGAAGAACTGGCTTCATGCACATGAGCTCTATTTAGCCATACAGTGACCTGTACTTAGAAGAACCACACACTTGGTTTAATGCTCTGCTGTAAGTCTTCCAAGGAGCTCTGCATTTTCATTTTACAGTAGGTATCACAGATTACATAGCCACATCCATCCAGAGTAACAAGTAGGTTAGCTCCTCATCAGATGTGTTCTATCTTGTACAAAAGAATAAGTTTCATGTATAGAAATAATTGTATGTACAATCATGTAGGTGCTTTTGACCTAGTAATCTTCTCGTACTTTAAATTACAGTTTTTTTTCTTTTCTACAACCATCCATGTAAAAGTACATGCATTCTTTTAAAAGAGTCAAAACAGAATATTGGTGAAAGTCTGAAAATAATTTTGGAGAGAACTGCTTTGATTCCCCCACAACCCCCAAACAGAAGACATTTACCATTAATACTCCAGCACCATATTAAATGTACATCTAGGACTGCCATATAATTCCTTACCTCTCTTACCTTAGTTTCACATTCTGCTCTGTGGCAGAGAAAATGGAGATCTAAAATGCAATTTTTCCCTAGAGGTAACATTTTATGTACTGTTTATTAAAGCTACATTGTGTGTCAGGTATCTAAAAGAACACATAAAAATGCTCTCTTTTAAAACAGTCTTTTCAATTACCTGTCAGCGTAATACCTTTGTAACTCTTCCAGAGGCTATAAAGTCCAAGGACTAGGGTTTCCTAGAAGTGTCATTATTGCTGCTAGGCAACAATGAACCTGCTCAATGGATTTTTCCATAGCCTCTCCTCATTGTGCTATATTTTTTTCCTTCTCTTATGGAACATTCCCTCATAGTCCATTTGTATCCCATCAATATAAGGGAGGGAAATCCAACCCTTGGACTTTGTTTCCCCCTACTTGCAAATGGATGAAGCTGACTGCCCACCTGTTCATTAAAATTGCACACAAACTCCCATTCTTCTCAAAATATTTCTACCACTAACCTTAGTTTATAAATTCCAACAAATCTCTAGTATTAAAACATCAGTATAAAGACAGATCTATTTGCCATTGGATCTCATTCTAAGACAGAAGGGGAAACAGAAATGGAAACTCTATTTCCAACTACAATATCAAAAAGGGCTACTAAGTTCAGCAAAAGGTAAATTATAATGTGGGAGGCTTTCAGGAAAGAATTTTCATGTCAGCAAATCTCAAACAAAGTTTTAAAAATGTAGTCAAAGTTAGTGAAGCATTCAGAGAAGAGCAAGAGAGAGGAGGATGACTGAGGAATCACATACTTATACAGAGCAGTCTCATGATGCGGCAGGTGGAAGAAATACACTCTGTGTTGTGAACATATTTGAAGTTACTGGGTGTAATAATTCAATAAGAGCCAGCAAAAGATTTATATGAATATATAAAGAACATGAAGAACATATGACAGATGAAAAATATTCATATTAATGTTGCCATGTAATAGATGAAACCTGTCGCCAAATATAACTCATAGATATAAAACACTTAGTAAAACAAATGCCTCTATAAAGTAGGACTTTAAAACAGAATCATGCAAGATCAAGCAAGGCATAGTAAAAACCACACAATTAGTTAAAGATGTTTGCAAATACACCAAAAAAAAAAAGAGAGAGAGAGAGAGAGAGAAAGAAAAATAAAGCTATTGCAAAAACTAAAACCACACAAGCCATGAAAATATGATGCATTTTATACATTAATAACTAACTAAAGACAGAGAAATTAAGAAAACAATCCCATTTACAATTGCATCAAAAGAAACCAAATTATCTAGAAATAAATTTAACCAAGGAAGTAAAATATCTACACTTGAAAAACAATAAGACACTGAAAAAAGAACTTGAAGAAGATATAAATAAATGGAAAGATATACTATGCTTATAGATAGGAAAAAATTAACATCATTAAAATGTCTATACTACCCAATGCAACCTACAGATTCAATGCAATCCTTATCAAAATATCAATGGGATTTTTCACAGAACTAGAACAAATAAGCCTAAAATTTACATGGAACCACAAAAGATCCCAAACAGTCAAAGCAATCCTGAGAAACAGAAACAAAGGTGGAGGTATTACACTACTTGATGTCAAACTACACAACAAAACTATAGTAATCCAAGCAGCATGATACTGGCATAAAAACAGACACACAGATCAATGAACAGAATAGAAAGCTCAGAAATAAACTCACACATACATGGTCAATTAATTTATGACAGAGGAGGCAAGAATATACAATGGGGTAAGGACATTCTCTTCAATAAATGATGTTAGGAAAACTGGATAGGTTCATCCAAAAAATTGAAACTAGATCTCTTTCTTACATAATAAAAAAATAATAAAAAATAAACCTTACAATGGATTAAAAACTTAAATGTACAACCCAAAACTATATAACTTTAATAACAAAACATAGGCAGTATACTCTCTGACACTGCTCTTAGTAATTTTTTTTTTTTTGGATATGTGTCCTCAGGCTAGGGAAACAAAGGAAAAAACAAACAAGTGAGCCTACTTCAAACTAAAAAGGTTTTGCACAGCAAAGGAAAGTACACAACAAAACAAAAAGACAACCTAGTGAATGTGAGAAAATATTTGCCAATGATACATCCAATAAGGAGTTAATATCCAAAGTATATAAGAAACTGAGAACTTAACACCAAAAAGACAAAAACAATTCTAAAACATAGGAAAAGGATCTGCATAGACATTTCTCCAAAGACGACATACAGATGGTGAACAGACAGATGAAAAGATGCTCCATGTCACTAATCATCAGAGAATGCAAATTAAACACAAAATGAGTTATTACTTTACCTTTCAGAATGGCTATTATCAAAAAAATCAACAGACTAGTGTTGGTGAAGAATATGGAGAAAAGGGAACTTTCATGCACCGTTGGTGGGATTGCAAATTGGTGTAGCCACTACAGAAAATGGTACAGAGATTCCTCAAAAAATTAAAAATAGAACTATCATATGACCCAATAACCTCACCTCTGGATATTATCCAAAGAAATCCAAAACACTGATTTGAAAAAGATATATTCATCCCTATGATCACTGCAGCATTATTTACAATAGCCAAGATATGGAAGCAACCTAAGTGCCCATTGACAGACTATTGGATATAAAAGAAGTGTATATATTTTATATATACAGTGAAATTTACTCAACCACAAAAAAGAATCAAATCTTACAATTTACAACAACATGGATGAATCTGGAGGATATTATGCTAAGTGAAATCAGTCACACAGAGAAAGATAATGCCATATGATTTCACTTACATGTGGAATTTAAAAAACAAATGAAAGAAAAAACAAAACAGAAAATAATGCATAGATACTGAGAGCAAATTGATGGTTGTTTGCTGGGGTGAGAGGTTCAGGGGCTGGGTCAAAAAGGTGAAGGAATTAAGAAGTACATACTGGCAGTTAGAAAATAGTCGTAGGTCTGTAAAGAACAGCATAGGGAATCTAGTCAATAATATTGTAATAACTATGCATGGTGTTAGGGTACTAGATTTATCAGAGTGACCACCTCATAAAATACTCATAAATGTCTAATAACTATGTTGAACACCTGAAACTAACATGATTATTTTATGTCAACTACTCATATAATACCATAATGGGGGATACATTATACTTTTGTCAAAACCCACAGAACAAGAACAGAATCTATACATCACTAAGAGTCAACCCAAAGTCTATAGTAAACTACAGATTTTGGGGGATTGTGATGAGTCAACATAGGTTCATCATTTACAACAAAAACACCACTGTGGTGCAGGATGTTGATAGCAGGGGAGGTTGTGTGAGAGGACAGAGGGTAATGGAAGCTCTATACTTTCTGCTCAGTTTTGCTGTGAACCTAAAACTTCCCAAAGAAAAATAAAGTCTACTAAAAATTTTCCAATTACATAACAGGTTTGTAATATGCCTATAAATTTATATATTTAATTGCATTTTGAATCAACACATTATATTGGGTTTAAAATACATAATCCTGTAAAAAAAAGTTCTGCCCCTCAATTTATCCTAAGAAAATAGGGTTTTTAAAAAAACCACAAAATATCAAATCCTCAGTGTTTATGTAGTTAGAATAAATTCCATGACCTTTAATATCCTAAAAAATTAATGTGGGGAAACTGAAATATAGTTTTCTTAATATAAAAAGAGATTGGCAGCAAGATTTATGTTTCTTACTACTTCTCAGATTAATTTTTAAGATTTAAAAAGGTGGTATACTCTAAAAAATAACCCAATCCAATAATCCCTGGGGTTAAAAATCAGTATGAAAATGGTTCAGCTCCAGAAATATACCTTTTAAGGGAGTTTAAACTGGGCAATTAAATACTTACATTTTAAAATGCTGAAATATTCTAAGGAATCTTTATTCTATGAAGTCATTGCTCCATAAAATTAAGCAAAATTTTAGTTTTTGGAGAGATAGGCAGAGAAAAGTAAATCTAACATTGTGTATAATTCTTTAAAGATGTGTGTAAACTCAAATGTAGATGCTTTCTTCTTTCCATTAAAAAGAGAGGAATGGGTAGATAAGGAAAATGATATATGTGAAAAATCTAGCAATCCAAAATAGCTATTATATAATTGTTGTTTATTATATTTCATTGCCCAATTCATTGCAATGTGTCACTCTGAGAGGGAACATTTGTAATCTCCTACTGCCATCTTATGTAATGTCTTGTCACTGCACAATACAAAAGGAGAAATATTACATTAAGGAAAAACAAGTGCCTTTCCTAGAAGATATATTATCAACCCACATTTCTCACATAAAAATTAAATATCTCTTCCATTCCCCATCTACTTACAATAGAATTTTTTTAAAGTTTGGTCACTGAGCAAATTATTTATAATTCTTTCCCTATTAATTTCTTACTTTCTGTTCTTGTCATATTTATTGTCTCTTATATAGTTTATTGTAATTTAAATGCTATGTAGCATTGTATAATATTCAGATATATGAGTAATGCAAAAGCTGGAGTTTAAAATGCATAACAATAAAACAGAAACAAAGCACAGTTCTATTAGTTAAAGCAAAAGAAGTCAACAGACTTTCTTAGAGAAGCTTATCCTGAAACTAGCCAAATCATAAGCCATTCATTTTATACAGAAGAATTTAATTTAATGCATCAAACTATAAACATATGCCAGCATTTTAATCTATAAATCACAAGGCAAGTAGGTGAATTTTTATAATTTTTTATAAATTCTAACAATTCTTTTTTAATACATGTTACTAATCAGTTAGTATTGAAAAGATTTATAAAATCCAATGCAAAATGGGAAGCTCATATATTCATCATTAATTGTACCATCCATACCACCATGTCCATATTTCCTGCAAAACCCAGTACTTCAGCTTCAGATACCATAAAGTCAACAACATAGGCCTAGTCTTTTCAACAAATTGTGCTAGAACTGGACGTACACATAGAAAAAAATGAATATAGACACAGACTTTATACCTCATGCAAAAAAAATTAACTCAAAATGGATCACATACCTATATGTAAAACACAAAGCTATAAAACTCTTAAAAGATGACAGGAGAAAACCCAGATGACCTTGGGTATGAAGATGACTCTTAAGATACAATACCATGTAATCCTTGCTAACAGATGTCACCCCAATAAGTCTAACAATAAAAATGAATTAAAAAAAAAGCTACCACCAATTATAGTGGCCAAAATCCAAAATTTGACAATACCAAATGCTCATGAGGATGTGGAACCACAGAAATTCTCATTCATTTCTGTCAGGATTGCAAAATGGTATAGCTAATTTGAAAGATAGTTTGTTGGTTTCTTATGAAACTAAACATACTCATACTCTTAACATAAGATCCAGTAATGACAGTCATTGGTATTTACCCAAAAGAGTGGAAAATTTATATTTATTATATCTATTAAAAACTGCACACAATTGTGTATAAAAACTTTATTTGTAATTGTCAAAATTTGGAATCAACCAAGATGTCCTTCAGGAGGTGACTGGAAAAATAAACTGTAGTACATCCAGACAATAGAATATTATGCAGCACTAAAATGAATTGAGTGAATCATAAAAAGATTCAGAGGAAATTTAAATACAGGTTAGTAAATAAAATAATCCAATTTGAAAAGGCTACATACTGCATGATTCCAATTATTGGACATTCTGGAAAAGGCCAAACTATGGAGATGGTAAAAAGATTAGTGGTTGCCAGAGGTAGGAGGGAGGAGGGAGGGATGAATAGGGAGAACAACAGAGGATTTTTAGGGCAGTCAAACTATTCTGTATGATACTACAATGGTAGATGCATGTCATAATACACTTGTCAAAACACACAGAATATACACCATCAAGAGTGAATCCTAATGTAATATTATGAACTTTGGGTGATAATAATGTGTCAAAGTAGTTTTGTCAATTGTAACAAATGTACCACTCCAGTGGGACATATTGATAATAGGTGAGGAAACAAAGTACGTAGTAAATCTCTGTGCCTTCCTCTCAATTCTACTGTGAACCTAAAACTTGTCCTTAAAAATTAGTATTTTTTAAAAAGTATTGAACCATCTTTAGGCAAACATCTTTACGAGTATAACAGTTAATAGCTTAAACTTTGGAGTCAACAGAATCAATCTGAATCCTAACCCTGATGTTTTATGACTTTGCACAATTGACTTAGCTTTCCATGCCTCTGTTTTCACAACTGTAAAACTGAGATTGTAATGGCTGTCTGAGGGCTGTGGGAGGATTAAATGAGATAGTATCCATCAAACATGCAGGGCACCTGCCACAAGGGTTCAACAGATGTGGACCATGATGCAACAACCTCATGCCCCCATCTAGGGAAAGTAAGAGGTTCTTCTTAAGTTTTACACATAAAATTACAGTATTGCCTATGGAATAATATGTCAAACTACTTTAATAAATTTTTAATTTCTTTATCTTGATGAAAATATCTATATAGCTACCAAGAAAGCCAAGAAAAAATCTTGTATATTCAAATGTTATAAAAGATGGTCTCAGTCTCATATCATCAGTGTCTCACACATAGTGGGCCATCAGTAAGTGTTGAATTCATGAATAAATTGATGACTGAAAGAATATATAATGTCATTTTTCTTGGTTTTTTTTTTCTTCTACTCTGAAAATAAAATTTATATATATATATATATGTATATGTATATATATACGCATATGTGTATATGTGTGTGTATATATATATGTATGTGTATACACACATACACACTCTTATGTATATACAAGGGCTCTCCTGAAAAAAACCAGCCATAAATACCTCTATTTTTCATATTACACAGCTGGATACTTTCCAGACAGCCCTCATATATTGCTTTACACTTTCTGTTTTATACTTTTCCGAAGACACCATGAACAAGCTCTTTTACTAAGCATTTGATGGAGTGGGAAACTTGTCAATCTGAATTGGAGAGACTATTTGGAGCAATGGGAATCTCATGATTTGGAAACTTTTGAAGTGGTAATGTGCTTTTACTTCAGAAGGGAAAATAAGCACTTGTCAACTTGGGTCAGATCAAGCATTCAAGAGTAGTGTTCATAGAATGCTTGGTAAGAAAAAAATAACAACATAAACAAGAACAGAATAGTTCTTAACAAAACTACCTCCTTACAATAAGAAATAAACATAAGTTAGGCTCTACAATAAGTTAGAAGCATGTATAAGATGCATAAAATGTAACTAATTCTCAACAGTTTCTTTGCTTTTTAAAATGTTTGATCAAAGAATAACAAATGCTGGAGAGGCTGGAGAGAAAAAGGAATCCTTGCACACTGCTGGTGGGAATACAAATTGGTACAATCACTATGGAGGGTAGTGTGGAGGTTCCTCAGAAAACTAGGAATAGAGTTACCATATGACCTGGCAATTCCCCTTCTGGGTATTTACACCAAAAATTTGAAAACTTCATTCCACAAAGACTTATGTACCACAATGTTCATCACAGCACCGTTCACAGTGGCCAAGTGATGAAAACAACCAAAGTGCCTTTCAACAGATGACTGAATAAAGAAGCTGTGGTACATATGCACAATGGAATATTACTCAGCTATAAGAAAAGATGAAATACTACTATTTGTGACAAAATGAATGGAACATGAGATCATCACGCTAAGCGAAATAAGCCAGACAGAAAAAAACAAGAACTATATGACTTTACTCATATGTGGAATATAAAACTGAAAGCAACAAAGAAAAAACTCACGGACACAGTCAGTCATTTAGTGGTTACCTGAGGGTAAGCAGGGAGGAGCTGGGAGAGAAGAGAGGAGGAGTCAAATATACAGTAATGGAACAATAACTGACTGGGTGGTGAACACATAATGCAACACATAGATGATGCACTATAGAGTTGTACACCTGGAACCTATGTAATTTTTGCTAACCAAAGTCACCCCAACAAATTTAAAAGTAAAATCCTGAAAAAAATGTCTGATCATTGAAAACATTGACCTATTTGATTTTTAAATATTGTGCTCAGAGAGAAGATCTTGCTATTGAGGTTATCAAAATATGAAGGCTAAAAATGCATAGAGGAATCTGAGATATAAGTAAGGTGGGTTACTTGGCCAAGTTCATAGGAGCAGAGCTAGAAGAGAGAATGCAACAGGCCCAAAATTTCAGTTTCTCACCCAGGCTCCAAAGACTCCTAATACAACAATCAGTTCAGCTTTTAAACATAACTTCAGGAATATATGACTTCAGAGACAAGAATTTTTCTGTTAAAAATAAGTCTCCTGCTTGATACTGCCTAAATTTTCTTCAGGAAGAAAGAGCCTTTAACAGAGAAGAAAAGATTAAAAGGTCACATTAATGTGTGTGTGGGTGTTCTCACATGGAATCTCTTAATAGAGATAAATGACTAGAAATTGAGAAGAAGCTGTGTACTTGCAAGGTAAGAATGAGTTCTCTGAGGAGGAAAGGTTGTTAAAAAGTAGCAATACAAAAGGTTCCTATCCATGGCTTCTCAATACTCCCTTGCACTAAAATCTGTATAAAATACTAATTAAAAGCTTAAACTTGAGAGTGAGACCTTTATACAAATCCTACCGAGGTAAATGACCATACATGTCACTTAACCCTTCTGAGCCTTAGTCTTCTCATCTTTAAATGAGGATATTAATATTATTTCTATGGCTGTATGCAGATTAAAAGAGCTAATATGTGGAAAGTGCCTGGCACATAATTAATACATGTTGATTATTAATATTACTTCACATACCTCTTGAACACATTGATTTCTTAAGAGTAAATATGTTTAAAAGTCTCATTCATCAGTGCTCAGCAAAGAATATAAGTTTCATGAATGTTACTTTAGGTCTTTCAAATTAGGTCATAATCTATTTTGATTTCTATAAACATATATTCTTCAAAACTAAAACTTCATTATACTTTTTGGAAATCTATTTCAGGCAACTATGAGATGTAATGGATGTATTAATTAACTTGACTGTGGTCATCATTTCACTATATATATATACTAAATCATCACATTGTATACCTTTAAAAACTCATATTGTACAATTTAATTAAATATGTTTTTGTCAATCTATAAAGTTAGAAAAAATGCTTTAAAATTTTTCAATCACTAAAAAAGAAAATCTGTTTCATATTGTTAACTCTAATTTTTCCTATCTTTGTACCTCACCCAAATACACTTCTATTTAACCTTTATAATTACAAAATAAAAAGCAGTCAGTATACAAATGAATGCCATAGGATATACTTTGGCTTGAGAGCAAATTCAATATAATAAATCCCTACTAATAAGTTTATACAGTGTGTCTTCTAGCCAAATATATCCTTGTCTGATATGATATTGGTTTATAAAAATATTTTTGAGTGACAAATTACTTATGAAGAGAGGTCACAATTTAAATTTTTTAAAAAATTTAGCAAAACAATTATAGGAATATTTTCAGGTATCTAGACCAGCAAGGCATCCTGTGAACTTGTTAGAAATGCAAATTTTCCGACCCCAGCAGGGTTAATGAATCAGAAATTAAGGGAACAAGTACCAACAATTATGTTTTAACAAATCCTTCAAGTGATTCTGATGCACTCTGAAGTTTTGAAAATCACTAGTCTAAACCCTAGTCAATATGGCTGAATGTTTTAGATACCCCTAGGTGAAGCTTGCTAATAGCTAAGGAGTTGCAACTGCAGACAACAGAGAACCTAAAATTCTTGGTCCCTGACCTGTGATTACGGGGGAAGTTCCCTACTACATCACCAAGTACCAAAAGCCCAGTAAGTGAAGAGGGGAAGGCTGTGGCAAAATTTCAAGTCTTAGAGCCTTAAGTTACAATCAGACAGCTAGCTGAAGGCCCTGAATTTTACTCTCTATAGGGAATCCCAGACCAGGATGACTACAGCTGCAACCAAAGTAAGGAACTCCTTTGCCCCATTCCCCACCATGAAACTGAAGAGTGTTCACCAGTGTGATAACAAGGGGCCTTTAGGAGACACTTGAGTTAGAGGATTGTTCCAATATCTCAACTCCCTTTTAAGAGAAAAATTGAAATTACTTGGGGAACTACTTACTGCTTGAAAATGTTACTTTAGGTGTTTCAAGTCACTAAGCAATCTGAAGTTTCTAGTCAGTGTGATGTGGTAGAAATTATCATGTTTTTCAGTTAATACCTAAGTGTTTAGGACAACAAAACTATAAAAATATGCATTATCCTAAATTTTAATACAGGATATATGAGATTCCATACTTAGTGCAAAATTTATTAATTCTTTTAAATAAAGGACAAATTTAGAAAACAACTGTTTCCAGCAGCATAAGCTTTATGCACTTAAACGTAATCAGTATCTTCTGCTCCATTAAAATGTAAATTTAGGGGATTATTTTAAGTTTGTTTTAAATACCATGGGGAAAACCAGTATTTAAGTGCCATAAAAATTTTAGTAAGTATGGCATATGATTCTAGAACAGTCCAGAGAGCCTGTAGAAATACTAGGTAATATGAAACCATTCTTATTCAAATTGACCATAACACAATAGGCCAAAAATGTGCAATTTAGATTATCTGCAGTTAGTAGCAAAAGGCATGATTGCATATTTCATGCTCTGTGAATAAGTGTACTGACTCCAAATTTAAACCCTGAAGAGTTGTGGCAAAAAATGATGGCAGTTAAAGAACAGTTCCATTGCTATGTCTTCTCTCTAGAAACCAAAGTTTCTCATTTAGACTTTTTAGTCTATTGCTCCTGTGTCAAGGGGCCATTTATAGCTTCCACGAGACCCAGAGCAAACCAGGGGAAGAGTCACTCAAAGTAGTGACTGAAGTTTGACAAAGGTGAATCAGTATTTTCATCCTACTTATTTTGAAAAGGAAAATTAAAAGAAACATCTTTCTGAACAACTATGTTACCTTATTTTCTATATATCCCCATTTTTAAGTTAAGACCACTAAGGTAAGATATAAAAAGATAAATTAAGTAAACTGAATTTTTCATCGGTTATAACAATTTGTGTGAAATTTTCTTAAAAGGTTTAAATTTCTTTTAAGTATTATGACTCAGCCTAAAAGGCAAGGCAATTTTATCCACTAGACAAAAGAGCTACAGTACTTAAGGCATAAATTTACTTAATAAAAAAAAAAAACTGTTTTTAAACTTTTTTACCCCAAATTTTGTTTTCCTAGCTAAGACAGACAGACAGACAGACAGAGAGTCAGAGAGAGAGAGAGAGAGAGAGAGAGGGGCCCTAAAATTATAATCGGGAATTCTCTTTTTTTAAGGTCAGAATCACCTAATATCACTTTGACCTTAAAAACATCATTACAACAACCACAGAATGTTGTTTTATTTTTATTTTTTATTTTTTTTAATTTTTTTTTTAAAGTGGTGAAACAAAGAGATAGTTTATTGAGGGGAAAGTACACTCCAAAGACATAGGAGTGGGCTCGAGCAAAGAAACTAACTCAGGAGCCAGAATGTTGTTTTAATAAATGTAACTTTTTGATAAATCTTCCAAGACTAAAACATTGTAAAATGTATTCTAAGTCACCAAATAAATCAACTAGTAATAAGTTGATAGGTACAAGCAAGTTAAAGCCAGGTAACAACCTCCCATAATGATGGCTTCGATTTTGAATGGTTCATCAAAAACCCATCTGTCTTCTACCAGAAATAAATAGTTGAGCCAGTCCTATATTCCTAGTTTGTGACTGTAAAGCCATGCCATTTGCATTAAGAGCAAGCTTAGTCTTCAGTTTTCTGTAATGTAGTGGGTAAGAGGTAAAGTGGAGAGATGACAATGGAGAAGTGGGATTGCTGGATCAAACAGTAGTTCTATCTTTAATTTCTGAGGAACTTCAACAATGGCTGTACCAGTTGACATTTCCACCAACAGTGCACACTAATTTTAATATGTAGTTATGTTTATAAGGTAAGTACTGGGAACATAATGTACAATATGATGACTATAGTTTTTTTAAAAAATGCAGTTATATTAAACATGACTGTCTCCTTTATCATTTAACAATCTGTGTATTTTGCTTTATTAAATTTTCCTTATGTCATCTGATTTGTATATGCTACTTTCCTCCTGAATTCCTCCCAATCTGACTTATAAATCTAATCTCGTTTCCATGATGGATGAGGAAAACTAAGTAATTTACTTTCTTCTTAAAATCCTATTTTTTTCTAACCATCAATGCATTTCTGGTTTTTTTCTAGAATAGTATATTAAATTCTCTTTTGGTGCTTTGAATATCAAAGACATATTTTCTTTTTCATGAAACGACATCTTGAATAATCCATTTTCTTTCAGCCTTGCAACATATTATTTCCCTCCTGGGAGTGATTGCCTGTCATCTTTAAAACAACCATACTATTCAAAAGTTGTTTACTATAGTAAATCCAATATCTTTGAAGTAACTTTGTTTTTCAGTAAAAGGCAAAAGACTTATGAGATCTGAAGAGAAATCAGAGTATTGAAATATTAAAAATTATTTTAAAAAATAAACTAAATTGTTTTTTGTTTTATATACTGGAAAGTGACTGATTTTTATGCTTTCATTGAAACAAGGATAGATGTGCATTTCGATATGTATTATTGGATTTCTAAAGTCTATATTTTATGCAAAACAGTTAAATTTCCTTTGAAAACTGAGACCAGGAGTAATCAGTTTTTCCTTAAGAAAAAATAAACTTCTTATTGCTATTTCAGATTTTGGGGTTTAATGTATGGTAGTTAGTCTCTTGCATGGCTTCCTTTACCATATAAGCTCAAAATACTAGTTTTCCTATAAGAGTTACAAATATTTTATTATAAATGTATAAATGTTAAATACATAATTATATATCCCCATTGTTGACCCTCAGTAAGAACTTTCTATACGTAAAGTACCACTGAAGGTTCCAGAATTGTATTTCCAGATAAATGACACCTCATAAATAAAATGTTCATCTTCTGAATCAGGTGATGTGAATGTTTGCATTTCCATGTCTACTCTCCAGAACAATAAGAGTGATGCTATCCCTCCATCTACAAAGAAAATGTGGCAAACAACTTTGAAAAAATAACTTTTTTCAGAAGTAGTGATAGGTCTTTTCGATTTGTCCATTCCTGAGCTATTTAGTATAGCAGCTATTATAAAAATGTGAGGAGCACTTGGAATTAGTTTAGTCTAATAAATCAACATGTGCTGTCAATGTAAAATACACACTACTTTCAAAGCATCTCTGTAAGAAAAGAAAATAATACAAATTACAGGTTAAATTATAATATTTTGGTTATACTACCTTAAATAATAAATTTTTTATTTTCCAATTACAGTTGAAATACATATATTAGTTTCAGATATACAGCATAGTGATTAGACATTTATATACCTTATGAGGTGATCACCCCAATAAATTGAGTACCCATTTGACACCATACATTGTTATTACAATATTATTGACTATATTCCTTATGATATACTTTACATTCCCATGATTGTTTTGTAACTACCAATTTGTACTTCCTAATCCCTTTCCCTTTTTCATACAACTCTCCAATCCTTTTCCCATCTGGCAACCCTCAAAATGTTCTCTGTATCTGTGAGTTTGTTTCTGTTTTGTTTGTTTATTTATTTTGTCCTTTAGATTCTACATGTAAGTGACTTACTTCATGCAGCATAATACCCTCTAGGTCCATCGATGTTGTTGCAGATGGCAAGATTTCATTCTTTTTTTATGGCTAAGTAATAGTACATTGTATATATGTACCATCTCCTCTTCATCCACTCACCTATTGATGAAGGCCAGGCTGCCTCCATATCTTGGCTATTGTAAATAATGCTGCAATGAACATATAAATGCACGAGTTCCTTTGTAGTGTTTTTGGTTTCTTCAGATAAATACCCAGAAATGGGATTACTGTGTTCTTTGTCTCCTGTTATAGCCTTTGTTTTAAAGTCTATTTTTGTTTCATAAGTTTTGCTACTTATACAAGACAAAATGGACATTATTTTTCCTTTTCTTTTTCAAGAAGTGTCTTTTTCTCATCTTTTTACTTTCAGCTTGTGTGTGTCTTTTGATCAGAAGTGAGTCTCCTGTGGGCATCATATGTAAGGGTCTTATTTTCTTATCCCTTTAGCATCCCTATCTTTTGATTGGAGCAATTAATCATTTACATTGAAAGTAATTATTGATAGATTTGTAGTATTGTCATTTTATTATTCATATATATATGAATAATACACACACACATATATGTAATCTTAGAGAAGTCCCTCTAAAATTCCTTCTAATAGTGCTTTGGTGTGATGAAGTCCTTTAGCTTTTTCTTACCTGGTTAGCTCTTTATCTGTACTTCAATTCTAAATGATAGCTTTGCTGGGTAGAGTAACCTTGAGTGTAGGTCCTTACTTTTCATCACTTTGAGTATTTTGTGCCAATCCCTTCTGGCCTACAAAGTTTCTGTTGAAAAGTCAGCTGACAATTTTGAGTAGGTAGTTCCCCTAAATTCCTTTCTCTTGCTATTTTTAAGATTCTCTCATTGTCTTTAATCCTTGGCATTTTAGTTTTGATGTGTCCTAGTGTGGACTTCTTTGGTTTCATCTTGTTTGGTGCTGTGTATCCTGGGCTTATATGTCTATTTCCTTTCCTAGGTTTGGGAGGTTTTCTGTCATATTTCTTCAAATAGGTTTTCAATGCTTTGCTATCTCTCTTCTCTTTTTGGTACTCCTATGACACGAATGTTGGTATTCTTGATATCCCAGAGGCCTCTTAAACCATCTTCATTTTGGGGGATTCTTTTCTTTTTGCTATTCTGCTTGGATATTTTCTGCTACCTTATATTCTAAATTGTTGATTCTATCCTCTGCCTCATCTAATCTACTGTTGATTCCTCTAATAATTTCCCTAGTCCAGCTATTATATTCTTAATTTCTGACCAGTTCTTTTTTATGTTTCTATCTCCATTTTTAAGTTTCCTATCTCTTTGCTGACATTCTCCCTGAGATCATTGACCATTTTATAGCCAGTGTTTTGAACTCTACCTGATAAATTGGTTGCCTCCATTTTGTTTATTTTTTTTTCCTGGATTATTGTTCTGTTCTTTCATTTGGGACATGTTTCTTTGTCTCCTCATTTTGGCTGCCTCCCTCTGTACCTGTGTATTAAGTAGAGCTGCTATGTCTCCCAGTATTAGTACAGTGGCCTTATGTAGTAGGTGTCCTATGGGACCCAGTGGTGCAGTCTGAGTTTGGTGCTTTAATCCTTGTGTGAGTTGTATGGGCCCTCCTATTGTAGTTCAGACTTCGTTGCTATTTGCACATCAATGGAAGGGATTGACCCTTAGGATGACTGGCTGTGAGAATGAGCCATGACTACAGTGGAGGAGTTGTGGTACAGGGACTGATCCTACAGAGCAGGGTTTACTTTAGCAGGGCTCTGGTACCCTGCCCAGATTGCTCTTTTGGGGTGTGTCATCCACAGAGGCAGCCTTAAATAATAAATTATTAAAATTAATATTACCTGGGGTTTTTAAAATCTTTTTAAATGTAACTATAGATAATTTTAAATTATGTATATGGCTCCCATCATATTGAACAGCACTGGTCTAGTCTCTCTTCTGGATCCTAAATGTGAAGAACTGTAGATATAAAACATATGACTTAAGTTTGCAGTATACATGACTCAATGATGCAGGAAAAAATTAACAGGCCAACAAATAAATTAGATACATGATATCAAAATCTGTAATTGAATATTAACTAGTCATTTTCTGGTGATTGTTCTGCAATACAGTCACAACCATATTTTATTGATCTTCACTTTATTGTGCTTCATAGGTGTTGCATTTTTTACAAATTAAAGGCAATATCCTCTACCAGCAAAAAAATTATTGACTTGCTTTGTTATGATACTTGTTTTTCTGTGGTGGTCTGGAGCCAAACCCACAAAATCTTTCAGGTATACTTATATATTCAAATGTTAAATCATTATGTGGCACACCTGAAATTAATATGTCAATTATTCCTCAAATAAAAAATCTAGAGAGTTCTCTGGTGGTGTAGTGGCTTAAGGCTTCAGTGCTGTCAGTGCTGCGGCCTGGGTTCGATTCCCATCCAGGGAGCTACCCACATTAAAAAAAAAAAAACTATAACTAAATGACTTAACCATTCGTACTTCCACAGAATCTGAATGGTAACAATAGGTCTAACTATAAGATTAGCAGCAGGCATTCAGTCCTGCCAACTCAGATCCTGTTGGTCTGCTCATTTGAGGGAATCCCTGGTGCCTACAATGCCTGCAGGTTTACATGCTTATACATGGAAAAGATGATGGTGATGATAATTGTCATTTACAGAACACTTAGTTTATATCAGACAGTTTACAAAGATTCCATATGTAATCTTTATAATAAGCCTAGAGGTATATTAGTCAGGGTAGGGTAACTATTGAAAGAAATACCTGCCAAGTTTCAGTGGCTTACCAGAATAAATACTTGCTTACATCTGATAGAAGTGTGTCCGCCATCAGAGAAGTGACAGCTGCTCTGCTTCAAGCTTCTTCTATCTTATTGCTCTTATCTCTCATAGGACTCTGGAGTCCTCTCCAGTCAGCCAGAAAATGTACACATGGGTGATTTCTATGGGCCACACCAGAAAGTGGTGCACTTTATTTCCACTAACATTCCATTGCTAGAACTCAGCCATGGACACACCAATCTAGAAGGGAGGTAGAAAATACATAGTTTAACTGTGCCCCAAAATAAAAGAACACAGATAGCACAAGCATTAGCAGTCTCTGCAACAGGTACATATTATTATCTCTATTTTATAGATGAAGGAATTGAGTCTCAGAAATATTAACATTAATTCTCCAAGTTCAGAACTAGAAAATAATATTCAACCACAGACCTGCAGGACCCCAAAGCCCATGCTTTTTCTAGGGACTCATAGGAATTGTCACCATCTCAGTATGCTTAGCTCACAGTGAGGATCAAGCAAATGGTCAAGAGATGACAGGGGATTGAATTGTCTATCCTCCCCTGCCATTGCAAAAAGGCAAGGTTGGAAAAAATCTATTTAGACAACCAAAATTTCATTTTGCATCAATAAAGGATATGTCTATATGACCTGAGATGAATCTTCAACAACTAAAAAGCTTAAAACAAATGACATGGGCTATTTCATTGCCAAAAAGTCATAGTCAAATACATAAATCCCAAGACATTCCATAAATGATTATAGTCCAACAGGATTCATATGAGTATGAGAAGACAAAAGAATATTTGTGTTTTGAAGGCTATAATAATCTATTTATCCAGAATAAAAAAAAAACAGAACACCTTAATAATATCATATTTATTTTACAGTGCTATTGAATAATAGTTCTTGCTTGTATTGGTGAGCCTAAGACACTCTACATTCCGAAATTTCTTCTGAATTGTAAGAGATTTTATATTTAGTTTAATTTTATCATTAAGAATTATATTATATTATAAAATAACTCATTTAAAGTTTATAATTCATGTAGAATACTTATGTTAAATCAGCCACATTGTTCAAATATTCAAAATTATTTCATTCCCTGGTATTTCTGAACAAAGAGAAATTGATTGCATTTAGAAAAAGGAAAACATGAAGTAGTAGGATGAAAGTGGAGCATTTTCTTTATAGGCTGATGACTAGTGAGCTGGCTATGAAGTGTAAATGAAATTGTTAGGGGTTGTGGGAATCATTAAGCTAAGTTGGCTATAAATTAGAAATCAAGGCACATGAAAATATTAGTTAGGAGAGTGGGGAGAGAAGACAAGATGGCGACTGGAGAGGAGGTTCCTAAAGCCTCTCCCAGAAAACACAATTGAACGGCCGTCCAGGAGCCAAGAAAGCGGACCCTGAGTGACAAACCGGCTGCTGAGAAATCCACAAATCGCAAGTAAACCTGAAGGCTGGCGAGAAAGGGGCGAGTCGGGGAGAGGGAAGGGAGCAGAGACGG